>CM044005.1:34953021-35005521 GCA_024085815.1 Flaveria linearis | reverse complement strand
GTTTTTTCATTAACTAATTATATAACCTAAATGTAAAGGTTTTAACTATGTTGCATCAAAATTATTGTAAGTAGAATTTCATGAAGACAAACCAAACCTCAATACTCATTTGGTACATATACGTAACACAATTTCACAGATTCGTTATATCAATAATATACATACTTAACTATCTTACATAAACCATTGCTTATGTACATATATCCCATTTTCGATGGTACTAACAAACCCTAAATTTAATATTTAACAAAAAATATTGAACCAAACATTTACAGAGTTGAGGCACATTCTAAATGAACTAATTAACAACATACATATTGAACATTTTCAACCAAAATTGACACATACATATACGTACATCAAAGTAATTTCCACCAGGTTGAGCATAAGGAGGAAACAAATCGCAATTGATGTGCTTACATATACGTACCAAAACCCTAACTGGTCGGAAAATCAAAATACCAAACAAAATCATAACACCTACTTACACACACCCCCGTATCGCTTTCATATAAGTTTACAAACTTGCAAAAACGTCTGATTTTCAAGTGGCGGTCAATTGTAAGAACACATACCTCTTCGATTTCAGCAAAATCGTATAGGGAGCATCTACAACGAAATCAAATGGCATCTCTGAAATAGCCCTATACTGCGAATGTCTTCAATAATCTCTCAGAAATCAAAATTTTCTAATATAATAGCATATGAATTTCTTCCAAATTTAGTGTCGTGTTTTAGTATTTCATCCTGCAATTCGAGTTCACTCCGTTGAATGAGGGGAGTTTTTTTAGGCTAATTTATGTAACTGGTTGTTACTCATAATTTGGATGTTCCTAATTTGCCCTTTTCTATTTTTTAAATGATTTTTTGGATTACACTTATTTACGAAATTGACACTAGTAATTAATGACCATTGATCTACATAATCAATGGTTAAGATTTAGTTTGCATGGTTTTCATTTATAACTAGGTTTTCATTGGATCCTCCCCCCCTATATATATATATATATATATATATATATATATATATATATATATATGATTCTACACCATTGTAGTTTGAAACATGAATCTTTTAATCATGTAACTACCACCATTGTGGTTTATGAAGCATGTTTGTGATTTGGTTTAAATTTTTAGTTGATTTGTGGTTTATGTAGGATGATTTGTGATTTGATTAGCAGTCTCTAGATGTTAAAAACCAAACAGACTTTTTCTTGTAGACTGCATACGTTTGATCCACCTCTTCTGCTACAGATGTCTGCAGATGTGGTCCGTAGACTGCAGACATTTTCCTACAGAAAAAATAAACATCACTTATAAGTTTTGAAAAATACATTGATAAAAGTATATAATTATGTATTTATAATTGTAAAACAAAATGATAGATAACAAGTTTATATAATCTATAGAAACAATGATAAAAAGAACAAAAAATGATCTAAAATGTAAAATACAATGATGAATACATATAGCAAGTAATATATAATATGTGATATAATGAACCGATATTTAACACAATAAACATAAAGACAAAATGAACTGATGTATTTAACAAAATGATTAAATTGTTATTTAACAAAATGATTAAATTGTTATCTTTTTTATAAATATACCCTGTTTAAAGTTTGTTTTCTTGTAACACTATAATTTCTAATTTTATCAACAAGATTGTAGATGTTAAAATTATTACGCAATCAATCAAACCCAAGTATTCTACTTCTAACAACTCATAATAATCACACAAAAGTGTTACATTTATAGTTTTATTTTGGTTGATGAAACGAAGAGTGTGTTAGCTAGGGTGTCCTTGCTGCTAATCTCCTCTCTTACACACACTTGTGTGTGTAAATTCACTCAAACCCTTCAGGATTCTGCAAATCACAAATGGAAAATTGACTCTATGTGTTGATCAATCCTCTTATTCTTCACATTCTACAATGGCAGTTGTTCTTATACTCTGTAAGTTTTACTTCTTTCCAATCACATTCTTCTCCAAATCACAAGTATCTCCTCCTAAATCGGCCAATTGATGTAACTGCTTGTTGTGGATAACGTATATCGCTCAATTGATGATTTCGTTTCAATTGTTTCGAATTTTGTTGCTGGTTTCGTCTGTGTGATCTGTTGATTGTAGTGTGTGTTTGATTTTGTTTGTTTATGTGGTTTCAACGCTAGATCTGAGATGATTTGATAGTTTTTTGTTTGTTTAAACCGTGATACTCGAAATGCAGCGGAATTTGCGGTCTCTGATCATGAATTTTGTTAATTAGGCGTTTTAGGCGTCGATTTCGGAAATTTGGGTGATGTTTCTTTGAATTGAAATGATTTGATGCATAATGTATATTGTTGGAGGTTGTTTACTTTCGGTTTGATGATTATTTGTTACTGTGTGTTCATGAAGGTTGTGTTTAGGGGTAAACTAGACATGCGTATTTTGTTTCCCCTTTTTGACCTTCACACGCTCCTTGTGTGGTCTTTTTTCTCCTTTACTTTTGAGACCGTGTTCTAGGAAACTTGATGATACTTGTGAATGCTGTAAATAGGTCTTTATCCCGGTTTTGTGCTCTTGGTCGTGTGCTTTATATGGTGTTTAGAAGCTTGTAGTTTAGCAAGTATGTTTTTCATGATTATGTAAAAAGAATGTCATATGTAAGAATTTGGTGTTTGATAATTGTCTTGCTTGAAGTATCGTGAATTACAATCTCAAAGAAAGAAAAGGTGAAAACAGACACGTAATCATCGTGCATTTTTTATAGAAAGAGGGAAAGGATGTTTTAAGCTACATTTTCAGATGGAAAAACAGAAAATAACCTTTCGGAAGTGCAAGTTAATTTATCATTGTGGTGCCCTCAATTTGGCAGAGACTTTACACATCTGCATTCATTCATTTTTTATAGTTTATGTAACCATCATCACATAATCAATTTGATTCAGTTCCCTTCACTTCTTCATATCAATCAATATATACTCGCATCCTTGAGCTAAAATTATACAATTAAGATATCAATACAGCCTTAATCTATGGTGCTAGAATTCCTATACTTTATGGTCTTAATGCACATGTGGAATTTTACGATATGTACCAGCTAATTATCTTTGAACATAATGTTGAAATGTTCAAGAATAAGAAATCATTCTGGAAATGTTTAGGATTTCTTACAGCATATTTTTCTGCCGACTAATTGTAAGATGGTGCAGTTGGTTAAGTTAGTTGTATAATTGATTCTTTTCATGGGCTCCCACTCATGTCCTTTGACCTTAGTTCCAGTCTATGCTTTTCAATAGTGAAACTTCATGAATGATGACATGAATTTTATATCATCAAGAGCCTATATGCTTTGTACTCCATTAAGTTGTCAAAGTCAACTCAAAGAGCTTATGAATAAACTATGTTTCTAAAAGTAAATCTAATAGTAGTTAGTTGTGCACTAAATATAAGCAGCTGGCTTGAGATTTGTTTATTTTGTCAAATAGTCAGCCGATCCATGTGGTTGGTGGAACTTTGAAAATTAATACCACTTGCTTATCTGATTTCTTATAGTTTCTTAGTTGGAGTAGAGTGACTATTGTTGCTTGTGCAATATATAATCACAAACTGGTAGCATGGATGAATGTTGTTTTGAAGGACTTTTTGTAACAAATAGTCAAGTATATGAATGCAAAACACATAATTTTATTTTAGAAACCCAAAGTAATATTGTTATTGATATTCCCTTTACATGGTGTTTGTTCTTTCTTAAAATATGAGTTCTAAATTGTTGAAATTGCATGTATATGTAGGATGGTAAGTAGGTGTTGACAGATTTCTGTCTGCAAACACTAGAAGCACCATGAAATTTGTAACAAAGAAAGGACTGAAGTCTATAGTGCCACTCCGTTTAAAAGGAAAATCAGCTACTCGTTTTTGTTTTTTTCCCGAAAATAAAAACGGAATACGGGCCAGGAAACACGCCGGTTTATCTCAATGTTTATGATTTGACACCCATGAATGGCTATGCTTATTGGGCTGGATTTGGCATCTTTCACTCTGGTGTAGAAGGTATGTTGCTCCATTTGTTTGTTTACATCGACTTTGCATGCGTGTTATCTCAGACTAGTCAAATATATTAGCTAAAAGAGGAATGTGTCAAATGGGTTGAGAGTCGGCTGAAGATTATTTTTAATACACACAACCTTCTAAATTGTATCAAGTAAAAAATTGCATTATTTTTTTAAATATATGGTTTCGTGTTTATAATTTCCGCATCAGTTATATATTTTTCTATTTTTTTTACGAAAAGTGATTATGGATAAACACAATCCGACCCTGCCCGAACCTACTTTTACTAAAAGTGACATGTTTCAACCCAAACCGTTTTCACTTGTTACCCAGCCCACCCATCCACCCCGTCCATCTTGTCACCTCTAGTATAATATGTGCTCGTAAGAATATTTTTTAATGTAGCAGATTTAATATTTCAAATTGGAAATTGTTAAATGCAATCATGATAATTATTGCCTCTTTGACAGTTCATGGTGTAGAATATGCATTTGGTGCTCATGACTATCCGTCTAGTGGTGTGTTTGAGGTCGAACCACGGCAATGCCCAGGGTTCAAGTTTAGGAGATCAATATTAATTGGGACTACAAGTCTGAACCCTGGTCAGGTTAGAGAGTTCATGGAGCATCATGCTGCAAACTACAATGGTGATACCTACCACCTAATCGTCAAGAATTGCAACCATTTCTGCAACGATATTTGCTACAAGTTGACTGGCAAGCAAATCCCTAAATGGGTTAATCGACTGGCTAAATTGGGTAACATTTTCTAACCCCCTCCCCCCTTCCCCTCCTTTTTCTGCTGTTAATATAAACCAAAGGTGGCAAAATGGACTTGTTGGTAATGGGTTAAAACATGAGATTGACCTCGCGCTTTTTGAACCATGCAAATAAATAATCTAATGAATATTTACAAAACATGATAAATATATTCCTTATGTTAACCAATTTAGGAGGTTGAAAACATCCGATACCACTTTGGTTTACCTTTGACCCAATTGACATGTTTCATTTTTAGCCAAGTGTTTTTAATATAACCCATTTGACCCTTTAGAGTTAAACACCACCCACATTGACTCTAATTGGAACCGCAACCTCTACAATATATATTTTAAACCATCTCCTATATATGCAACCAAAAACCAAATTTGGTGTAAATGATGTAAAAAATCAGCTCCAACCAAGACCAAAAATTGGAGCAAGTTTTGGCTTAGCTGCTATACACAAGGGTGGCAATTCAGGTCTTGTTTGGGTTGAGAGGTCATTTCAGGGTCGACCCAAATGATTATAGAATCACTTTTGGGTTGACCGGATTTTTACCTACTGAAATTTTTTGTCAGGTTCAGTTCTGTCATTTAGCTTGTGTTGGGTTTGGGTTGTGTTCCTTGTTACCTCAGTTTTTTCGTCCTATATATCGTTTTTGGATTCTCCAGGTTAATCTGTTCAGATCTTTGGTTTAGAAATCCGGCGAGCCAAACCTGAACACCGAAATAATGTGCAACACTATTAGTCACACAGAATTTTAATAATTTTCATTCTAACTTATTTGAAAAATGTCTTTCTGGTTACTACCCTTATAATATTTGATTAATTCAAGTAATTGTTATTTATTCAACATAAAAGGAAAATTTTTATTTACTCAAAAAACTCTATTAGGAAAATCTCATTAGATGTTTTGAATGAACCCATTTTGGGATGTGTATTGTATCAGTTAATTACGTTTTTACAAATGTTTCAAGTAACTACGAAATTTAACAATGATTATAAATAAAAATACAGTATCTGGTTGTTAGTTTTTAAATTTGTTGTTGCAATGATATCAATTGTATATATTAACTACTAATAAATTTACTTTTTTGTGTGTATTATATACTTCAATTTTTTAAATAAAATAATATAATCAGAATAAATTACTGTGTAATTTATAAATAAAATAATATAATCAGAATTAATTACTGTGTAAAATACAAAGTAATTAGTGTAAACAAGAGATATGGTGTATATATATTTTGTATAACCATATTATTGGAAATTGCAGGTTCGGCTTTTAGCTGTGTTTTACCAGAAGCCCTTAAAGCGTCAACTGTGCAACATGATCCTCGCTGCTTACCACTTGAGAGTGAGAAGAGGAGGTTAAGAAACAGTAGTTTTAGTTGTTTATCGTCCGTTTCATCAAGACAGAAACACTTGTCAACATCGTCACTGTTTCTTCAGTCACCTTTTAAGGGCTCTTTACTGTCGAGATGTCGTGTGCCCCAAGGGAAGGTCACCAGTTAAAGTCTGGGTTCTTTTTTGTCCAAGAAATCTCCTGAAAAGGTGGTTTTGGTTCAATTGTTAGTTGTGTATGTTGTAATCAAACTATTTGAAACTTCAGGAAAACCAATGTGTAGAGAAGTTGTTTATATGACTTTGTCAATATGTTGGATCTCTCACATTCATCGGTTTTTGTTGCAAAAATAAATATTTAACATCCTAAGCGAATTATTGTATATGTATTTCCATCACTTCCAGGGTCTGTTTCATTGTTCATTAATCGATATGTGCTTATTTTACCTTTTTCTAAAGAAACACGATCGAGGAGGTCATAAACCGTTAAAACCAACCAAATCGTTCAAAGCAAGGTAAGTCATCATCTAGACTCAAAAGGTGGTCATAAAAAACAACCAAATCATTCAAAGCAAGTCATCTAGACTCAAAGAATGGTCATAAACCATTGAAACCAACCATATAATTCAAACCAAAGTTGCAGGTTTGAGGTCAATATGATTAAATTTATCTTTATGTCAAACCTAATTGAGGTTGATACTAATAAATTCATTGAGCTTGATACTAATAAATTTATCATTTGAAGTAGGTTGACAATTTAATATTTATTATAATAACCTCATCTATAACCAAACTATTAATGAGGTTTGAGAAGAGTGGAATCAAACAAGCCTTACTTCTATCACTAAATATAGAGATATTGCTTCCGGATAACAAAACATATCAACTAAATGGCCCATTTGCCGTTGTTTGTATTGTGTGATGCTAAACGGACACTCCACACTATTTTTAGTGGTTGCACTCATTATACTCAATGTTTTTAAAACCGGACCGCAAAGCGAACCGGACGGTCTAGAGGTTCACTGGTCGGACCGGTCGGACCGGATTACGAACCGGATGACGTCATAAATATTTAAAAAAATATAAAAAAATTCCAAATATTTATATTAACGAACCGGTGTTCCTTAATCCAAAACAACATCCAAAATACATACCATTCAAGTAAACATAGTCCAAATTAACGAACCGGTGTTCCTTAATCCATATCCAATAATATTTTTCTATTAAAATTAAAAAAAAATCCAAAAACCGGTTCAACCCGGTTCGCCGGTTCCGGTCGGACCGGTCGACCGCACGAACCGGCCGGTTCAACCGAAAACGGTCCAAAACCACCGAACCGAACCGGCTTCATCACCGGTTCCCGGTCGAACCGGTCGGACCGGCCGGTCCGGTCCGGTTTCGAAATCATTGAT
Source organism: Flaveria linearis (assembly GCA_024085815.1). Classification (NCBI taxonomy): domain Eukaryota; kingdom Viridiplantae; phylum Streptophyta; class Magnoliopsida; order Asterales; family Asteraceae; genus Flaveria; species Flaveria linearis. Next base: position 34,997,962 of record CM044005.1, on the reverse strand, counting down.
TATACTAATATTTAAAATCAAAGGTTGATGGACAATGGGAATGGGCCACCCGACTTTTGTTTTAGTATTTGGTATAAATAGTTTCATCACATGACAAAAGTTCCCCTCTAGATCAAAGTGGTAAGGGTCTCTTATTACAAGGATAAAGTTTGGGATTTGAAACCCACATGTCACTCTATGGTTTTTGTTTTTTTTTTTTGTTTTTTTTTCTCAACTATTTGTGAATTTATTGTCCCTCCTTTTGTTTTTGACTTTCTATATATACGCAGCGCTTATTCATTTCTTTAACATGGTTAACGCGTCGTACGTTTTGACGTATATTTTGTTCAAAAATGAATCGGATCAAATATAAAACGTTTTTGTGTTTATTTTATGTACGTTTTGATTTGGTCTATATTTCGACGTAAATTTTGTTTGAAAATGCGTTGAGTAATATATAATACATTTTCATTTGACGGTATAAATCCGAGTAAGTTTACGTTTCAACGAAATTTAGTTCAGATATGAATTGGGGTTTTTATCACGCCGCATACATCACCATTACACGTGTTTTTTATGTATGTTTTGAGTCGATCTACGTTTCAACACAAATTTTGAAAAAAGGTAAAATCAAATATAATATGTTTTCATTCAACGATACATGTTCATATTATTCTAGGTTTCGAAGTAAATATAGTTCGGAAACAAGTCGGATCAATTGTAGTCCATCATCGTGTACTATGCCGCCACAACACGCGTCCGGAGATTTATTGAAAAGGCGCGGCAGGTAAAAAAAACTAATTCCTTCAAATTCTTAAAATAGTTATTATTTTCCTTTGAACTTTTTTATTTATGCTAATCACCCCTTAACATTTTAAATTAAAAGACTACCATATGTAATTATTATGAACTATCTCTTACTATTTTTAATAACTTGATTATATTTTTGTAAAAGCAAATTGATAAATGATAAACCATCCTTATTATCTTAGCTAGTCTGGCCAGCCCAACCAACAGTTTAAACCACAGTTAGCAAATCACCCGGCCAAATGTTTTGTCAAAAGTTGCCGCAAATTAACACCCTAGCAACAAGTCTCAAATTAAGGTACCCTACGAATTTCTCATCTGTCATCACAATATACAAAGCATACACATTAGATGTTTTATGTAAACAGTCTTAATTGGATCTTCAGCAGCAACAACTGGAACCCTGTCTCTGTCAATAAGCACTAGATCACAGCAAACATTTCTACAATTTTCACTTACTTACTTACTTTTTCCTTACTCTTGCATGTTAATTAAGAAAAAAGAAATAAAAATCATATGTACGTACATATAACGAATCTGAATCTATTGTTGACGAAACAAATATATCTAACCTGCAAGAGCACAAAAGAGATGCTTCAGATTGATGCACGGCCAATGATGGTTTATATAACACACTTTATTCAGTTTTAGCGTGTGGTGTAAATATCTGCACAATTATTCAATTGATGTGTACCTGCAGAGGGAACTAAATTATCAATCTTCTTTCTGATGCAAAACAGTAGGCCTACCATTGAGAGCAGCGTCGGGGTAAACTCTTTTTTCGCCCAAACCAATATCTGACAATATTATTAGTTTAATTGCCCTGCACAAGCAACAAAAATATATCAAGATCGAGATCAAAGAAACAAATAAATACCTAAATTTATAATTTACAAGTTGTTATGATTAGATAACTAACTGTTAAAATTGTTTGACAAATTCTCTACTATTTAAGAAACTAAAAACGAAGGACTTTGAAAGTCTCAAGTTAGTTAGATTAAAAAAATTAAGTGGCAAATAGATAAACTGTTTGATAATCAGTTTGGCTGTAGCTTTCATGAAAGTGATGGTTTGACCCTAAAACAATCAGCTCAAAAGCAGAATCTGTTTGTCCAAACATTAAAATTAAAAACTGACTCTTGTGATTTAAAGTCCATATCAGTAAGAAATTTATGAAGTTACAGACTCACCCCAGATCCCATGCAGGGCTAAATCTCTCGTAAGGATATTTCAATATAACAGGAAGAACAGGCTACTTATATATTTCTATAAAATTATCTAAATATTTATTCTTGTATTCAATTTGTGCCGCCTTTATTATATATATATAATTTCTAAGTCCTTTCTAAAATTTATACTGTTGTTTTTAAATTTGCCTTGTAATGATCGAAACTCAATTAATTTGTAGTTTTATGGAATAGTTATCGTCGATAATAGATCCAAACTATAAGCAAAAGGGTTTTAAAGTGACTAAAATCCCATAGTTTTTTTAGAATGAATATTTATTTAAGTTCCGGCCGATGTATGTGATTATTATTATTATCAACACATCAACGTTTAGATTGTCATTAATTGCTTAATTCAACAATAATAATAACAACAATGACATACCACAGTTATGAAATTGCTTCCCTCATTATTGGAGTGAAATGATAAACGAACAAAAATCATCCCGAACATCCTGCACGTTCAAATCAAACCTTTGAATACTTAAAAACAAAACCACCTGTAGAGTATACAATACTTGACGAATCGTATTAACCAAAACCTGAAGTGAAGTAAAGTAAATCAAATTACAAAACATATAAAGCGAACCTGAGTATCTTTGTAATTGAAATACCTCAGATAAGGATCCGATTCATGAATAACATTTTGATACTTAACAACCTGCAACAAAACGTATCAAATTCAAAACAGAGCAGATTTAACGTAATGGTATTTGTTTGACTTATTTAATTTCCGCAATTATTATTATCTCTGATTAGTGTTTTAAATGTGACATTAAGAAACTAATTACTTACAACCATAGTCACATATATTTATGAGGTAACATAATTTATGAGGTTTTATGCTTTTATAAATAAATTTTGATTTTCAACATGTTTTCATTATAACCAATCTTTAAATTTTATTCAATCTACCTGTGTTCAGGCTAATTATTAGTTTAGGTTTGTCTACTTTTTGTTACGATCTCTTACATGTAGAATCCCATGTGTATGATTACTACTCATGGTAGAGTTCGATCGTGCATGGTGATATGATCCGCTCAAAGACGCTCGAATTCAAGATAGTAATTCTAATGATGCACGTGCCATGATTTTAAGTAGTACCTACATTATTAGAGTTAATGTTGTTATATTAGTGTAATGAAGTCAACTTGTGATCAACTGATATAGTTTTACCTTTGTATTGTGTTGTCTAGTAAGTACAGGGGGTGATTGTGTCATTACTTCATATTTGGAGGGTTGTATCAGTAATAGTTGCAGGGTTGTTAATTACCGTTAACAACCTGATTTAGGTATAAATCAAGAGGGGTGTAGGTCAAGAATCAATCTCAATTTGTTTTGTATTCTTCTTCTTTGTGTAATTGATTGTAATCAAAGTAATCATTGAAATCGATTATGTTCTATTGATTCAAAGTGTTCAATTCGTGTGTTCAATTTCTCAACAATTGGTATCAGAGCCATCGGTGGCTCGAATTGAGAAAGGGGTTCGAATCAAAGGGAGAATCAAAGAGAGAATGGTGTCGACAAAGTTCGAAATCGAGAGGTTCGATGGCAGGAACGACTTTAGCCTATGGATAGACAAAATGAGGGCGCTCCTGGTACATCAGGGACTTGCCGATGCATTGTCCGGCGGAGATGCAAAGATCCCAGATGGGGCTACCGACAAAGAGAAGAAGGAGATTACGGAGAAATGGAAGGACATGGGTGTCAGGGCTCACAGTGCGATCATCCTTAGTCTAGGAGATCGTGTACTACGTGAGGTGACAAAAGAGACAAGTGCAGCTGGGGTTTGGTCTAAACTAGAATCGCTTTACATGACAAAGAGTCTTGCAAATCGACTGTATTTGAAAAAGAGGCTCTATACCTTTCAGATGAATTCAGGGAAGTCTATTGAAGATCATACGGATGACTTCAATAAACTAATCTTGGATTTGGAAAACATAGAGGTTGTAATAGATGAAGAAGATCAATCAATCATATTCTTGACTTCTTTGCCTTCTTTGCCTTCTCACTATGAATATTTCGTAGATACTCTATTGTATGGGAGAGATTCTCTGTCAATGAAGGAAGTACTAGCTGCTTTAAACTCCAGAGAATTAAAGAAGAAGTCTGACTTGAAAGAAGAAGGTGGAGAGGGCCTGCATGTAAGGGGTAGATCAGATCTCAGGGTTTCAAAGATCATCGACCAAGAAGTCACTCTAGATCAAAGTCAAAGTACAAGAGAAAATGCTTTGTGTGTCACTTAGATAAGCACCTAAAGAGAGACTGCCCTGAATGGAAGAAGAGACAAGGAGCTGAGTCCAGTGGGACCAAGAACTCATCACATTGCACTTAGTCTGATGACAACTCAGATGGTTACGAAAGTGCAGATGTGTTGATGGCTATCAAAGCGGGTGAGAAAGATGGTTGGGCGCTCGACTCTGGTTGTTCTTTTCACATGACACCGGTCAAAGAGGTGTTAGTTGATTTCAAGAGGTAAAATCTTGGAGCAGTTAAGCTGGGTGATGATAGAGATTGTGAGATCCAAGGAGAAGGCTCAGTCATGTTTAGGCTGCAAAATAGCACTGAGTTCAAGATGGAACGTGTGAGGTATGTTCCTGATCTGAAAGGAGTCTGTTATCCATGGGCACGTTTGAGAAATCAGGCTGTCAAGTGTGCCTTAAAAATGGAAAGGCAAAGGTAATTAGGGGATCCTTAGTGTTATTCTCAGGCACAAGAAGAGAGAATAACATCTATACACTAGATGGTGAGGCATTAGTTAAAGGTGTCTCTCTAGTGACATCCTCTAATGAGAATGCAGTACTATGGCACCAAAGACTTGGGCATATAAGTCAGTAAGGGTTGATAGAGCTTAATAAGCAAGGTGTATTACCTGATGTAGCTAATTGTGAAGTTGGGTTCTGTGAGCATTGTGTGGTTGGGAAGGCTTATAGGGTGAAGTTTAACAAGGGAATCCATAAGACTACTGGTGTGTTGGATTATGTACATGCTAACTTGTGGGGGCCAACCAAACATCTGTCTCTAGGGGTGCTAGTTACTTTTTATCAATTATTGATGATCATTCAAGAAGGGTGTGGGTGTACATCTTAAAGAAAAAGTACGAGGCATTTGGCAAGTTTAGGGAGTGGAAGACACTAGTGGAGAAGCAAGTTGAAAGAAAAGTGAAGAAATTAAGAACAAATAATGGTTTGGAATTTTGTAATAAAGAGTTTCACAGCTATTGTAAGGAACATGGAATTAGAAGGCATCTTACTATACCTGGTACCCCTCAACAGAATGGATTAGCTGAGAGGATGAACAGGACTCTACTTGATAAGGTGAGGTGTCTCCTATCTTGTTCCGGATTGCCTAAGTCTTTTTGGGCTGAAGCAGTTGCCACTGCAGCCTACTTAATCAACAGGTCTCCTAGTGCTGCTCTAAATAAGAAAACCCCTATGGAAGTATGGTCAGGAGAGAGACTGAACTACAATAATCTGAAGGTATTTGGGTCATTGGCGTTTGCTCATAGCAATCAGGGAAAATTAGAACAAAGGGCACAAAAGTGTGTGTTTCTGGGTTATACTGAAGGTGTCAAAGGTTATAGACTGTGGAGAATAGCTGATTCAAAGGTGATAATAAATAGAGATGTTACTTTTAATGAGAACATGATGTATAGAGACTTGATGAGTCAGTCTGGCCAAAATGTGTCTAGTACTCCAAACCTTAGTGAAGTTCAAATTGAGGTGGAGGTACAACCAAAGAATGATGAACTAAATGATAAGATGCTTCAGTTGGTGAGCCTGAATATAGTATTGCCAAAGACAGACCAAGGAGTAAAGTTCAACCTCTATTGAGGTTTAGAGATGGAGATGATATTTCTGCTATGGTGTTCTTGTCAGCTGAACAGGAGGCTGTACTAGAGCCACTTACTTTTGAAGAAGCTGTTACATCAAAAGATAAGTCAAAATGGATAGAAGCCATGGAGGAGGAAATGAAGTCACTATAAAAGAATGAGACTTGGGAACTAGTTGAGAAACCAGTGGATCATAAGTTGGTTGCCTGCAAGTGGCTATACAAGTTAAAGGATGGGGCTTTTCCTGGTGATCCTCCTAGATTCAAAGCTAGATTGGTGGCCAAAGGGTATACTCAGAAAGCTGGAGTGGATTATACAGAAATCTTTTCTCCTGTGGTGAAACACACATCCATAAGGATGATATTGTCAATAGTAGCTTGCCAAGATCTAGAGTTGGAGCAATTAGATGTGAAGACAGCTTTTCTACATGGTTATTTAGATGAAAAGATCTTTATGACTCAACCTAAAGGTTTTGAGTTAAAAGATGGACAGGAGAAAGTCTGCTTGCTGAAAAGGTCCTCGTATGGACTAAAACAGTCCCCAAGGCAATGGTATAAACGGTTTGATGACTAAATAACAAGTCATGGGTTTAAGAGAAGTGATTATGATAGCTGTGTGTATCTAAAGAAATGTACCAGAGGTCAATGTGTTTATCTATTATTGTATGTAGATGACATGTTGATATCCTGTAAAGATATAGGTGAAATTGAAGCGACTAAGCAACTCTTGATGAATGAGTTTGAGATGAAGCAGCTTGGTCAAGCTAGAAAGATTATTAGTATGGAAATTTCTAGGGACCGGAGCTGTAGACAACTGAGAATTTCTCAGAAGGCTTACTTGATGAAGGTGTTAAAGAATTTTGACATGGATAAGAGTAAACCTATAAGTACACCTTTTGCTCAGCACTTTAAGTTGTCTAATGCTGATTGTCCTCTAACAAAAGAAGAGGTTGACTATATGTCTCGAGTACCTTATGCAAATGCTGTAGGGAGTCTAATGTATCTCATGGTATGTAGTAGGCCAGATATTGGGTATGGAGTGTGTCACACCCTCAATTTCCATAAACAGGGTTTTACCGTTAGGCGTGTGACATACCAGGATCTTAGACACGGTCATATCAAACGACACTATATGAATTTAAAATAAACGTTTGACTTAAATCAGAGTAACATGAAGGAAATAAACATCAGTACGGAAGCGTAAAACTGAAATGTAAACAATACTGAAAGTCTGAAAATGCTAAGCCAAAACAAATATTCAATGCAACTAAGTGAAACTGATAAATGAATGTCCTGAGTGCGTCCTTAATCGTGCATCATGAGATTAAACGTTCCTGTGACCTGAGAAAACATGCTAAAGTGTGTCAACATAAAGTTGGTGAGTTCACAGGTTTTACCACAGATAAAAATGTTTGTAACTGTTTGAATGTTTGTAACTGTTCGAATGTTTGTAATTGTTCAAAATGGTATAGTATTAAAGCATATCGATAGGTAGCTAGCCTATAATCATGTTACTTAGCGTTTCGAACCGAAGCTGACTGTTTGCATGTCCTATATGTTTGTTGTTTCCCCGTCACGTCTCACCAGACAGTGACAAATGTTAGGTCAATAATGCACCCGTTTGACCTCCAATCAAGATAGCGCGACTAGCCCGGGCGGGGTTTGTCAGACCCAGTAGTACTACTCAGAATTACCTCGCTACACATTACTAACGGTTCGAGAATGTCAGGACTGTTTGTATGTTTGCACTAACGTAACAGACGATATCAGTAATACTAAAACCATTCATAAAATATGTTTGCATGTTTTCTCCTCCAAAAGGAAAGAAAGTAAAATAGGGGCCGTGAAGACTCACCTTGATTGCACAGCAAGGAAATAATGTCCGTACAACGATTAGGGTTTCGGTTAACCTGGATTTCATTTAATAGGAATATAATTAATGTTAGTTATTATTTACGAGTTTATGATTAATAACATGATTAACGTTCGAATAAGAATTAGGGTTTTGATAGAATTATGAGTTTTGTTTAAGTAATTAAATTTGTGAAATAAATATCATATTTTTAATCCATTTGATGAATTATTAAGTGTTTTAAAAATAAATTTAGATATAATGATAAAGTTCAACATGTAATTAAGTCTGTATGATTAACGAAGAATAATTACGAAAAATATTAATCTAAACCGTTCGTTAAAGTATATTTTATGAAATAAACATATTTGTAAATAATTTGATAAAACTTTAATATAATCCAGAAAATTATCTGGTGCCCAAAATATAAACAAAGTTTATAAAAATTATTTTTATAATTTTAAAAATTTTCTGTGATTTTTAAAAGCTGAAAAAGCCTTTAAAAAAATAAATGAGGGTGCCCGGGGTCGAACCCGGGACCTCATAGATTGCAAGTGCTCGGGGAACCAGTGAACCAAGGCCGCAGCCGCGGTAAGTCTCGGTTCCTAATTGTTTTAAACACAAGCCAATTGATCATCCCCAAATCAACAACCCTAGATTCATGGATTGACCAAATTGATCCCCAATTCGATTCTGTTAATGATTAAATTCATAGGGCTTTTACTGTCCATGTAGAATCGAGTGTATGTGTATGTTCAATTACCTGATTGCGTTCGAATTGAAGGTGAACACTACGATGAACAGGTCGCGGCAAAGGTGATGATCAATGGGTGAGCAATCCTTAATGATAATCAAATTAACTTCGTGGGTAGCTTCGAACAAGGGTTTTGATGAAAAGCCCTATGTTAATTTCAGTTTAGATTGCTCGGAGGTTGGGTTTCGACAAGGTTGCAGGTCGACACCGAAGATGATGATCGAATGTGGTGTTTGTTTGTGTTTCAGATGAAATTGAACTCAGGGAAATGTTATAAACGATTAAAAGCTCGTGAGTGCTCAATTAATTTCATTATTATTAGTGTTTGGTGCACGATCGTGGCCAGGTAATCCGGCCGAAAGTGGGGTGGGTGGGTTTGGTTGTCAATCGCACTAATCCTATATAATTTTAAAATATACAGGTTCGAATCTTCCACGGTGTATGGTCGGGCGTGTTTAATTTGGTCAAAATCAAGTGGTTTTGGGTGTGGTGGCTCGCCGGAGAGACTGCCGGAACAGTGGCCGGAGGGGAAAGAAGGTGGTCGACGGTGGGGGTGATGGGTTTTAAAAAAATTACACATTGACCCCCTGTGATTTGTATTGTGTGTTATTTTATGTCAAGATTTTTAAAACAAGTTTCAAATATTACATATTCAACCCAAAAGTTTAATAGGGTTAAGTTTTTAATAATAAATTATTATTATTATTATTATTATTATTATTATTATTATTATTATTATTATTATTATTATTATTATTATTTTTTGTTAAACCTTTGAAAACCTCAAAAAATTTTAAAGTTATTTTATTTATTTTCAAATTCGATAACTAAGTTTCGTAATTACTAATATAATTTTATAATTTTTTTTATAAAATCATACTAATAACTATATGGTTATAATGTGAATTAAATGACAACATTACTGCGCTCATATTGAAATAAGATAAATTCCATTGGTTAATATAAACGGGTTCGGGTTTCATGTTGAAATGGGTCGGATGTTACAGAGTGAGTATTGTAAGCAGGTTTCTTACTAACCCAGGTAAAGGCCATTGGTATGCAGTAAAATGGATGCTACGGTATTTGAATGGAACTAGAGATTATGGGCTAGTGTATGGGGTGGAAGGAATGTCAAGTAAGACTGTCACTGGGTATGTAGACTCAGACTATGCAAAGGACCTGGATAAGGGAAGGTCTATAACATGTTATGCTTTTAAAGTTCTTGGTAATCTTGTAAGCTGGAAGGCTAGATTACAATCTGTGGTTGCTTTATCTACCACAGAATCAGAATATATTGCACTCACTGAAGCAATGAAAGAAGCATTATGGTTAAGAAGGTTTGCGTCTGATCTGGGGTTAGTTGGTGATGCAATTGTGTATTGTGACAATCAAGGTGCAGTTCAGTTAACAAAGAACTGTGTGTTTCATGAGAGGACTAAGCATATCATGGTTAAGTATCATTTTATTCGAGAGATTATCAGCTCTAAAGAAGCTGAGGTTGCTCAAGTGGATACTGAGCTGAATGCTGCAGATGTCTTTACTAAAACTTTACCTATATCTAAGTTTCAGTTTTGTTTGATTGCTTTGGGTATTGGTTGAGAGATGTGTTGATTAAAGTTGGCTTCAAGGTGGAGATTGTTATTATATTAGTGTAATGAAGTCAACTTGTGATCAACCGATATAGTTTTACCTTTGTATTGTGTTGTCTAGTAAGTACAGGGGGTGATTGTGTCATTACTTCATATTTGGAGGGTTGTATTAGTAATAGTTGCAGGGTTGTTAATTACCGTTAACAACCTGATTTAGGTATAAATCAGGAGGGGTGTAGGTCAAGAATCAATCTCAATTTGTTTAGTATTCTTCTTCTTTGTGTAATTGATTGTAATCAAATTAATCATTGAAATCGATTATGTTCTATTGATTCAAAGTGTTCAATTCGTGTGTTCAATTTCTCAACAGTTAATATTAACAGTTATTTGATTATAGTATTGGTAAATATGATAATATGGACGCGTACCTAGATTGTCTTAGAGAAACCGGAATGCCGCTCAGGTACCTTGATGGGTTGATCGGGAACATCGTCCGGTGTACCTCAGGTAGCCCTATGAGGTTGGTGTCCGGGCTCAAAATACTACCACGGGAAACAATAATTGTTTATGTTTGTCATATGAGCTTGAGATAATTTTTCTAATTGTGTGAAGATTTTGCACATAAATTTAAATTTTGTATACACAGTATGTTTATCATTTAGCTTTTGTTCTAATCAAAATTTAAAACTTGTATCTCTAAAATCTACTTAAATTTGTTGCTCTTTAATTATACTCTATATAATTTAAGAAGTTTAGGTACAAGAAAGTTTGAAGATTTTCAATTTTGACCACATATGTTTCCTTTTTAACATAATACAATTCACTTGCTTATGTTAATATATAGATATATGTAACTATAAAATATATTATTTTTATAGTATTTAATGAATAATATTATATATATACATATAAGACATAGCATATGTATAATTTCAACTTTTGTTTATGCTTTTTTTCTTCTAATACTTCAGTTTTAGGTTTTTCTTTTATCAACGTTATGTTATAAGGTATATGTGTTTGTTTCGGGCTATTTGACACTTGCTTTTACAACAGAGTACGCTTTTCGATTTTACAACGGTGTGATAGTCAAGTTTACGACGGAATACAACTTTTATAACACAGTACGCCTTCGATTTTACGCTTTAAGACTATAGTGTGTAATGACAACCATTGCGATATGCTTTTTTATTTGCACTTTGATATTCAAGATTGTGCCGTCGCGGAAGGTTGGGGTTCAAGGATGCGCACAACCCAGATTCTTTTTATTTTTTCCGTTCTTTTGGTTTTTTCGAAGGGTGCACGCGATGTTGTGACTATGATTTGGTGTCTATGTTTTGATGTTTGATATGTTTCTTGATGTCTTAGGTTTTATGCCAAAATTATCATCGTTGCAACATGTTTTGGTGTCTGCGTTTTGATATTTGAGATTGTGATGGACTTCCGGCACAACGCAGGGTGAAAAACCTAGTTTACATAATATGCCTAATTTGCTAAGATTGTGATCTCTTTAACATGTCAAACCCAAAACGCAAGTATGAATCAACTCGTTCTAAAATGAAAAAAGAAAAGTGAAACTATAACCTATTCAATGAAAATCATAAAAGTTTTATTTGCTCAAATTCATGACAACCATTAAAGATAACAACTCCATAAATCTTGATGAACATATACATATACTCTGTCAACTATAAACTTTTAAGTTTAAGTTTAATATTATCATCCCCTAGCCCGAATACAAGATGAAGGTAATGAAATTTGAAAAAGAATCTTAGATTTTACTTCGCTTTTGACACCCAAAATGGTTAAAACCACTCCAGATTAGATTAACATGACATCAGTTGTGGCTTGAGTCAACCTCAAACTATATTACGTGATAACAAGATTAAAAATATCATTGTATATTCTATAAACTATATCATGTGATATGAAAAATCCTTATAAAGGTATGTTACAAGTATAGATGAGAATGCAGGCCTTGTTTTTTGCTGCTCCTTGGGTGTGTTTTTTGCTTTTTGTTATGGGTGGCCTTATTTGGTGTTGTTTATTTTAGTGTTATTCTGAAACTTTTGCTAGTTTTCTGCTAGCTTTTATATGAATATTCACATTGTTACTGTTAAAAATGACTATATTACATACAGGAAACTGATACGAACTTTAGAGTAAAAACGTGATTCAGTTGAGCACTTTCAGTAAACCAATTTTTACAATTGCTTTCGGTTATGAAGTAAGATCTGATACTTAGGTCTTCTTGAAAACTAAGATCAATATGGTCGTAGGGTTTTGAAACCAGATTAGATTGATCAGACCACTTCCTCTTCAGCTGTTCAGTTGACATACTATAGGCCGCCAACCTGCTTTCATCTTTGAGCTAAGACCTTACCATCACCGATTGTAGGGTGAACCAGGTTAGACCAGCAAACCATGTGTCGGCTGAACCGGGCTAAGTTTGAAAAACTTGGAGGACACGTGTTATTTAATATTGTATGATTTTTTCCACTTATAATCTATATTTGTCTAGAAATTGACATATAAACAGAAAGCATATACAATAATAACATTGGAGTTGGATTTAAATAAAAAAGAAAATATAGAATACTAAATTACTAATCAAGTTGCTTGGTCCAGTCAAAAGGCTCCCAATCTCGAGTGAATTTTGCAACAGCTTCTTTCTGAGTGTCGATAGAGTCGTATTTGTTTCGACGATGCATGTCTTCTGCGGGCAAACGGAGCATGCCCCTTATGACATTCACACCAAAATTGCTCTTGAACTGGGATTCATCATCGATAACATGAACAAACCCTTTCTTCAGACCAAACTCCACATGGAAGTACGGAAAGTCTTCTGGTATCGAGTGTCGCAACCCCTTTTCACTTGTATCGATTAACTTCTTGGCATTGTGCTGACTCCATTCCGATTCAGCTTCATCAATTGCCTGCAACGACAAATATCCAAGTCATCTTCTTTGGTTCATCCATGAAAATACCAAAGGATAACTGTAAATCCTTCATCAGTGAGTGTAAATATTACGGGTGACAATTCCTAACGCGACTCGACACGAAAATACTAAAGTTTTTGTTTGTCATATCTGATAGTTGACCTGTTTAACCCATTCAACTGAAAAGGCCAACAACCGCTTTAAAATTACAATAAACATCCATAATATAGAATACATTTGGTAAAGTCAACCCACCACCGACCCGTTTAACCCAATGCAATACAACCCACAAACCCATTTAACATGTTTACAATTACAACAAAAAGGGTTAAATGTGTTGTGTTTGCGATACACGATTTTAATTATGTTCGGGATCAAGTTAGATGTCTTTGAAACGAATAAATATATTTAGGTCCATCAATTCAACTTGGCAACCCGACACGATTGCCAATTTGCCACCCCTAGGGCAAATAATAGTTTCAACTCCTCCTGTACTTGTATCAGGTTCAAGAAAATTAATTAAGAAATAATGAAGAGCAAAACAGTACACATACCTTTTTAAAATAAAGAGCAGCTTGTTTACCAACATCTGGAGGCAAAGGAATGCATTCTATCATACAATGTCTGCTCTGCTTTGCCAGCCCCATCACCGTTTCAAGAAATATGACATCCTTCTCTTGTTTTGCAAACATCATCAAAAGACACTTCTTGAAGTTGCGTATCTCATCCCACACGTTATCATCGACACTTCTCGTTGCCAAATCATGCTACAAAAAAATATAAAAAAAATGAGAATTACAACACGAGCCCAAGAACATAAAGGCTATCAATCAAGAGAGCAAATAAAAGAAAGTTGAGTATAGTGTGACAAAAACTAACTTGCATGGGCAATATGCAACAATGTCCTTGTACAACAGGCTGCCATGGGGGTAACATCAAATATGTAAAATTGGCAATTGCTACAACTAGATGGCGTGGCCTCTTAGGATTCTCAAAACAGAAGTTACAGCGCTCCTTCTGAGTTAAAATGCGTTTTTCAAATCGCGTATTTCCTGTTGACTTGGGAACAGCATTGTCACCTTTGCCTCGTTTCTTTTTCTTAGGTCCGTCATCATAATCATATTCATCGTCTGCCTGACCTGATATACTAAACTGTTTGTTTTGCATTATTGATCGAGCTACATGCATATCCATGTCTTCCTCTTTCTTCTTTTCACGTGTTTTTAAGCCATGCATAATATACCTATACGATGACACCAGAGTAACAAAATCAAAATCTGTGAATTTTAGAACAATGTTCTTTGTTTTTTTTTCTCAAAATCTATAATGATCTGGTAGAAAACCTTGGCCAATATAAGCCAGTTTCAGTTGCTTAAGAAAAAAGTTACCTTCTAGTGGTTCCGTCACCTTGTGGATTGGTTCCAACGGTATTTGCTTTGTTTTTCCCTTCATACAACTCTGCCTCTTTCTGAAATAACAAAGTAATTGCAAATTAGATGACACCAAACAAGGAATAGGACACCTGCATATGCAGTTCACCACAGTGTACCATGTGGTAGAACTAAAAGACCATGAAGGGAAAACACATTCAATACAACAATCATAAAACTTTCACCTGGAAGCTAATAATTAAGGCCTCAAACTTCTAACAAAGTCATATCATTAACTCCTAAAATCAAATACAGTATAATCTACTGTAACTGCTATAACTTTATATTAAACACAACTTGGATTAGAAAAAAGAATCTTGAAAATTTTGAACTGCTCGTTTGATGCATCCTCACAATTCTCGACCAAACTTAACAGCAACCTTAATGCTTTCTTCACTCATTCCCTGGAACTCGCTTTGATTGTTTGTTATCACAGTCTGTCAGGATTCCATTGGCTTTTGGATCCTTTTGATTTAGCAATCAAAACTAGTTACACGACAACTTTACAAAAGCTTTCACAGTTGCGTATATTCTGTTGTGAAAGATGCAAAGCCCATGTTTCAATGTACAGAAAATAGATTCAGGCCTCTGTTACTTATATACTTTTAGGTACAGATTTAAAAGATGTCACCCCAGTACCCTACCACTCTAATATAACACAAGGCGACGAATAAATGCCCACGCAAATAAGATGTCTTGCAAAGATACCAGAATCTTGTGACAAGCAAGGCACCCAACTCTTGCAGACAATTAAGATCATGGAGTTCAGTTCATGGTGTTAATCGTATTTCTCATTTATCTATTCACCGTATTGTGTAAGGATATTTTCAAAGATCATACTTTTCGGTTTCTTCCTTTTTCCAAATGGTGAAAAAAATTTCAAAAGAAGTGACACCCTGGAAATGAAATAACCAAACTGCTTGCTTGCAAATAAAAATATGAAAAACAAATCAGAGTAGATATAAGTAATGTAAAAGCTAACCAGAAGTTTGTCAGCTTCGTCATGCTTTCCTTTCATACGCAGCTGCATAGCTTTAGCAGCCAACTGGTTCGCACTGAGTACAGGCTTTATGTCAGGTTTACTTGATGATGGTTCTTCTGATTTTGGCACATCAGACATGACATCGGTGCTACTATTTGTATATGAATCATCATCTTTCTGCTGCTGCTGCTGAGACTTGAATTTTTGCATATAACTCCCATCATTGGAGAACTTCTGCAAGCTGGACAATGCAGAAGAAATGACACCAGCATCCTTAACCGACATGTTTTGATTTTTCCACTTCCCCCAGGATAAGGAATCATCAGTTCTAGGCATTCTCATTTTTGTATGCTGATGGTCAGACGTTCCCTTCTTGTTGTCCCTTTGAGTGTCCTGATATCAACACATACATGCATCATCAAAACAGCAAACTCAACGATAACAAAGGAAAAATACAAGTGCAACACATTAACCTGTGACATATGTGGCAAATTTTCACCATCCAAAACAAGTGAAGATACAAACCATTAAGCAAAACTATAATGTAATGAAACATATTCAACTTTTGAGTGATAATGGTATAGGTGTTTTCACATCCAATCAGGCATTTGAGTCGTAATACAGTAAACTTAATTCTTACAAAAAAATAAGTGCAAAAAGGTCATCTTGTGTGTTTTAAATTACTTAGCTCGAAAAGAACAAAAGCTCATAGATTATCTGTTAGCAGCTAGAGCTAACATTAGTGCCCCATTTGTTGACTATTAAACCTAGTAAGCCTTCTGCCAAGGTTAGTAACTTGGACAGGTATTTTCCCTTCAATCAATATTAAATGACATATATCTAATAAAATTGCACTGTTTTGGACTACTGATGCAACTGGAAAAAAATTGGTAATAATGCTTACATTATGCTGATGTCTTATTCTGTTCTTGATCGCATGAAGGTGAGCATGAGAAGGTGCAGCAGAACCTGATGCCACAGAAACTGCTAGGTTACCCAAAGAACCCCAACGCTCTCCAACTACCTATAAAGTAAAAATATTTACATCACGATGAAAATGATGAAATATAATAACCGATGAGATAATGCATCATGATGATTAATAATATGTTAATTGGAAATGAGAAACCTCATCAAGTTGTTTCCCTTCACGAGCTGCTTGCTCCTGAGCACGTTTCAAGGCCTTAAGCCTCCAGCTAGCCCCTCCATCACCTACTACAGATGTTGATAGCAGATTACTCTCCCCATCTTCCTCTTCTGGGTAACCACTTCCATCATTCTTCAAGTAAGGATTCAGTTCTCTTGGATTTACCTTTTTAATCTGAAAAAAAGATAATAGATGGTTATAAAATGACAATCAATTGATAGTGCAGATTGCGGAAGTGAAAAGTAAGTTATACACTATATATCCCCAAACATTAGCTAAAAGTGATTATTAAGAACACTACAAAAATTAAAAACATAACATGATCATGCTTCAAATCCTCCCAGGTGAAGGAACAATTAGGCAAATTAATATTGTTATTAACTCATATCCAGACGTAACAAACAAACAAACAAACAAACAAACAAACAAAACAAACAAACAAACAAACAAGCATACCCAGTATGTACCTAGATAACAACCAAGTGTATATATCACATAAGCATACATCACATAAGAGTTTTGTATATATCACATAAGCATACATCACATAAGAGTTTTGTATATGCATATGCATATTCATACACAAAATAACCAGATTATATTACATACATCACACACATCACATACCCAAAAGCATACGCATAACAACCAGAATATATTGCATACCTCACATAAGCAATTAAACACACGTCACAAAAACAAACACAATAGCATTGGAACAGGTTTGAGGCAGATAAATTTTAATAAGATATTAGGCAAGGAATTAGGCAGATAAATTTTACAACGATATTAACAATACTAATAGGGCAGTTAGCACTAAGGCTTCAGCTACATTAGATAAATAACGTTCCCCTACACATCACATGAGATCTATAGCATCAAGGCTCACTAGAAGTCCCTAACTTTAATTCTACACCTCCACTCATTCCTATCCTCGACCATGTGCTCGGAAAGGTGCAACTCTACCATAACCCGACTAATCATCTCATCCCAGGTCAACTTAGGTCTTCCTCACTCCTCTTACCATCTAAGATGATGCGCTCTACTGCTCTAACTGGCGCTGACATCTGTCTCCTCTTCACGTGCCCAAACCATCTCAATCTTCCATCTCGTATTTTATCCGTAATACAAGCCACCTCTAGACTATGCCGAAAGATGTCGTTCCTTATCCGATCCAGCCTCATGTGTCCACACATCCACCTTAGCATTCGCACTTCTGCGACCTCTATTTGTCTCTCGTGCGATTTCTTCATGGTCCAGCAGTTTGTTCCGTATAGCATAGCCGGACGAACTGTCACTCTATATAGTTTTCCCTTTAGTCTTGCTGGGAACCTCTTATCACATAAGATCCTTGATGCTGCTTTCCACTTGCACCATCCTGCCTGAACACGATGGGCTACATCACTGTGTATCTCTCCGTCGTCCTGGACGTACGAGCCTAGATATTTGAACCTAGATGTTTGTGGGACCGCCAGGTCCTGAATACTAATTTGGGTGTCCTGTTCATTCGCTCCACTGAAGTTACAGTGCATGTATTCCGTCAGGCTTTTTCTAGGTCAATGAAAACCATATGAAGGTCTCTCTTCTTTTCTTTATATTTCTCCATTGCCCTACTTATGATGTGTATGGCTTCTGTTGTAGAGCGCTCTGACATAAATCCAAATTGGTTTATCGTTATGTGAGTTTCACGTCTGATTCTCGTGTCTATAACTCTTTCCCATAGTTTCATCGTATGGCTCAAGAGTTTTATTCCCCTGTAATTTGTGCAACATTGGGCATCTCCTTTTTTCTTATATATGGGGACTATAACACTGCTCCTCCACTGATCCGGCATCTTCCCGGTCTTAAGGATAGTGTTGAATAGCTCTGTTAACCATTGCAGTCCCTCTTCTCCAAGACACTTCCACACTTCAATAGGTATGTTGTCTGGCCCCACCGTCTTAGCCCTTCTCATTTTCCTAAGAGCTCGGTAACTTCCTCGATTGTCATGTTTTTACAATAACACTTATTTTGTTGCGTTGTTCGGGTTGTTTAATCGAACTCCGCTTGTAAGGGTTGATTATGTTAAAGAGGTTATGGAAATAAGCTTTCCATCTTACCTTGATGTCCCTCTCCTTCACCAAAACATTTTTCATCCTCAAACAAACAAACAAACAAACAAACAAACCCAGTATATCCCACTCAAGAGCAGGGTCTGGGAGGGGTAGGTGGTGGCAAGTCTTTCCTCTACCCAGATAGGTAGAGAGACCGCTTCCAAAGAGACCCCTGGCTCGATACAAAAGCTATAACGCAAGCGCATCAACATATAATCACACGTACGATATATGATATATGGTATATGGTACAGCACACATCATACAACAAACATTAGAATATCGCCAAAAGGAAGTATAAAATAAACAAGCATGCATCAGGAAAGCAGCAAGTTTTCTCTAAAAAGGTCCAATCGTACTACATACACATCAGGCCCCGTAACAAGTAAACAAAGTCCTTTCCTAGCTACAGAAACCACTAAAAGTCCTTACTTTTAATTCTACGTCTCCACTCACTCCTATCCTCGATCATGTGCTCAGAGAGGTGCAAGTGTTCCATATCTCTCCTAATTCTCTCTTCCCAAGTCAACCTAGGTCGTCCTCTACTCTTCCTACCCTCTACGATGATGTTCTCCACTGCTCTGACCGGTACTGCCATTGGTCTCCTCTTGACATGTCCATACCATCTTAATCTTCCCTCTCGTATTTTATCTGCAATAGAAGCCACTTCTAACTTCTGTCTAAACACTTCGTTTCTTATCCGATCTAGTCTTGTATGGCCACACATCCACCTTAGCATTCGCATTTCCGCCACCTCTATTTGTTTCTCGTGCGATTTCTTTATGGCCCAGCAGTCTGTTCCATATAGCATAGCTGGGCGTACCGCCACTCTGTATAGTTTTCCCTTAAGTTTTGCTGGAAACCTCTTATCACATAGGATCCCTGATGCTGCTCTCCACTTGCACCATCCTGCTTGGACACGGTGAGCTACATCGCTGTGTATCTCTCCGTCTTCCTGCAGGTACGAGCCCAGGTATTTGAACCTAGATGTCCGTGGGACCGGCATGCCCTGGATACTAATTTGGGTGTCCTCTTCGTCGTCGCCACCAAAGTTACAATGCATGTATTCCGTCTTAGAGCGACTTATCGTTAATCCTCTGCTCTCTAGCGTTGCTCTCCACTGCTCTAGCTTGTCGTTAAGCATCATTTTAGATTCTGATATTAAGACAATATCATCCGCGAAGAGCATGCACCACGGGACTGACTGTTGTATTGACTTAGTCATCTCATCCAACACTAGTGCGAAAAGAAATGGGCTCAATGCCGATCCTTGGTGGAGTCCCACTTCCACTGAGAATGAGTCTGTGTCTCCTACCGGCGCTCGCACACATGTTTTTGCCCCGTCATACATATCCTTAATTAATTTGATATACCTCTCTGGTACCCCTCTATGTCGTAGACTTTCCCAAATTAGTTGTCTCGGTACACTGTCATAGGCCTTTTCTAGGTCGATGAATACCATATGGAGGTCCCTTTTCTTTTCTCTATATTTCTCCATTATCCGTCTTATGACGTGTATGGCTTCTGTTACAGAGCGTCCTGGCATAAATCCAAATTGGTTTATTGCTATCTGGGTTTCCCGTCTAATTCTCGTGTCAATAACTCTTTCCCGTCTTTTCTCTATTTTTCATCCTCAGCCTTTATAAATTTCACCATTCTCAAATCCTGTCTTCTACAATCTCTAGCTTTGCAATCTTAAACATGTCATGCTTTCCTTCTTTCGTCTCTAGCCGCTTGTACATCCTCTCATAAGCTATGTTTTTTGCCTCTGACACTGTCTTTTTCGCCTCTCGTTTGGCTTTCTTGTAGTTATCTTTTAGTTGTGTTCGTTCTTCCTCGTCATTACATCATAAAAGTTATCTAAAGCTTTGTTGTTTAATTCTTATTCTCTCTTGTACGTCTTCATTTCACCACCAGGATTCCTTATGATTGAGTGTCCTACCTGTTGTAACTCCAAACGTTTCTTTAACTGCTTGCATGACTCTAGTGGCCATGTCCTCCCACTTTTGGTTTACGTCTTCCTGTGGCCCGGTCTGTGTCATTGGTATGACCTTATCTCTAAAGATGGTAATCTTCTTGTCTTTCAGCTGCACCCAAGAGAATAGCTGCACTCATCTGATCGTAGGTCTAATTCTCTTGGGTGCTTCGACAATTGCTCTCTTCATACGATGTTGAGTCACTACTGTCTTGTCCGGGATTGCCTTGCAGACCTTCACGAACTACGGTTTTCTCTTCTCATCACCAAATAGTCTATCTGCGTGTGTCTCCCGCCACTGCTAAACGTGATTAAATGAGAGTCTATTTTCTTAAAAACCGAATTTATAACGCCTACGTCATGCGCCAATGCAAAGTCAACAAGCTCCCTACCACCATCATTTCTAAGACCATACCCATAGCCTCCATGCACCAAAGGCATGTGGCCATTAGTTTTACCAATATGCCCGTTAAAATCACCTACGATGCAGATTTTTTCTACCTGAGGTATGTCTCTCATAAGTTGATCTAAACTCTCCCAGAATTTATTTTTTTCCAGTTCTCCTAATCCAATCTGTGATGCATATGCGCTAACTACCGCAACTACTTCTTCACCTATTATTATTTTTAATAGGACATGAGCCTGTCATCATACCTTCTCACCTTTACTACATTCCCCAGACGTAACAGTCAAATGGTATTCATTGCGTACTGGTTGTTCTACACATAAGCTCCTAGTCAGCGACTAGAGAAGACCTACCATGCACCGGCTCCAGGTTACGAAATATGTCATTTAGCAATGTTAAAAGTGTATTTTCCCTTTCTTTTTTTTTCACTGCAGTATCTATCAGCACATAATGTCCTAATTAGTCCCTTATGAGATGTGTCACAGATAAACTAGAAATTCACCAAGTTCACCAAAAAATACATATTCATTATGGTTCTTGTTTGCCACGACAGACAAAAAAGATATATGTCAATTAATCACCTATTCCACAAGTTAAACCATATATGATTCACTATTAAGAAAGCCAAAAAGAATAAAATGATATATGGCGATCGAAGTTGAAATCACTGGGCCTTATGTTGAAACTATCATTATATGTTTCTTAACTATAAAATAATACTTAATGAAAGATAATAACCAGATAAGAAAAATGTCAATAGCAGTTTTAGTAAGATATAAGCATACCTCTTTGGCAGGAGCTTCTGGTAGCACATTAGAAGAACTTAATGCAGATTTGTGGTTGACATCTTCTTTCGGTCTAAGCATCCAATCTAATCCCATTTCTTTCCTTACGATATTCTCATCATTATGGAATTGAGATGCACCTGTAACATATAAAAATTAAAAATCATAGCAATTCCTTAGATTACTAAAATAATAATCTTGCATACAGCTAATAGCTCATACCATCCATGTTGGTTTCAAGAGTTTTGTCTAATCTTGTCTTGCTGTTCTTTTTATGCCCTTTCACAGCGACTTCATCTTCATCATCATCAGTAGAATATTCTCTACTCCTTGATTTCTTTGACTTATCTTTCCTTTTCCTATGTGTCCTCGTATCACTGTCGCTTTCACTATGACTCGAGGAATCTTCTTCTGAGGAATACCACTTCTTGGACCGTCTTTTGATTTTCTCAGATCCATCCTCGCTATGACGGGACTTCTTTTTCTTTTTGTAACTTTTCCTTTTGTCTGAATCACTTGATTGCTCATCATGTGTCTACAAAAAAATTAGAAACCACAACTTAATACAAATGCAACACTTTGGTTTTAAAAAGCGAGACGCGCACCGAGGCGACAAGGTCTAAAACCAAAGCATGGGCTTTTCGTGCGCAAAGCGCAAAAGCGGTGGGCTTCTCATACGCGAAGCGCTAAGCATTTATATAACTTTTAAATCCTATAGGCTTTTAGCTTCCCCATGCAAATTATAGCTACAAATAAGGTTTATATATGCTTTAATGTATAAATTACGTATATGTATAACTTTTTAGCAACATTTATAGCACTTTGAAACAACAAAGCATCCCGTCTACAACAAGCATGCCTCAGAGGGATTTTTCCCAGAAAATCGCACTTTTCCGGCGCTTCTTGTACTATGTTACAAAAAGCCCCAACCCTCGGCTCAAGAGCCGCCTTGCGCCTAGGCGCTCTATTTAAAACCAAATGCAACACCTCACAGTTGTAACAATATAGCATAATGTGATCAGCTAAACTAAATGCAAATAAGACCATAAGAATGAGGCATACTTTATCAAGTTGATCACGGGGTATGAACTTCAAACCCGAAAGCATCTTTCCCCTTTTTTACTTCTTCAATAGGTTTGATGATTTTCCAAATCGCACAAGTTAGAAATATCCTGAAGAATCATAACAAATAACAAAGTAAGTATGATCTATTGTCAACAGAGACTGATCTAGGAACATGAACGATCTAATGTGAATTACAACAAAAGTATACTTTTAGTAGTAATGTCTATTTAACAAGAAACGATTGAAATAATCAACATAGGGATATTAAGTTAGTAATAGATAGTTAAGAAAAAACCTAACTTGTTGCAGCAGCGGAGTGTATTTTGTAGGGGGTCGAAGGGTGGCGGAGTGACGGTGCACCGGTATGCGATGCAGGTGAGTAGCGGTTGATGTTTAGAGAAAAGGGTTGTGACGACTTCTATTTGTCTCCGGAGTCCGGTGGGTGACCGGTCGATCGGTTAACTCAGGTGAGCAGCCCAGCATATCTTTGGGCTTGGCCCGGCTCAAGTAATTAATATTGAGTTGTAAGTTGTTTTGTTTGTCTTAGTTGTCAGTTGTATTTTAATTATCAACTTTGGTATCAATTATGAGTTGTAACGTGTGTTTTGATGGGTTGTATTTATCTTTTGTTATTTTCTTAATTTTTAACATTTTATTTTTACTTAATATTTTTACATCTTTTACAATTTAGTTATAATATTTTTATACTTTCAGTTTTGATCCCGGTACTTTTCATATTTAATAAAAATTTTGATTTACATTGTGGTTTAAATTTTACAAATTAACAGGTCGCAACATGCGTGTGTTGTTTAACGTTTTTATGCTTATTCTTCCCCATTTAATTGCCCTGCTGCAAGGTCTGCTCACTGTTCGACTTATTTATTGTTTTATATGTTTTATATTTCATCTGCATGGTCTAACGTTTTATGTTTACCTTTTGTTCGATTTTATTTTTTTTATTTTTTATTTTTAATACGTGCTTTTTCGGGGTTGATAATCACTAATGGTGGTGTGCCATTGGTGCTAATGGTACAGATTTACACCCCTCGGTACAACACGAGGGGCTTAATACTAGTTGTTGTTGTTGTTGTTGCTGTTTTGTTATTACTACTACTACTATTATTACTACTAGTATCATTTTCACGCTCTAGCTTATGCACTAAACTCTCTTTTCAAGTGCTAAAGCATTTTCTTATGTGCCATATTTTTTATTTACATGCCTTTAAAGAATTCACAATGGATATTTTATATATTTGTGGGTGTGTTTTTTATATTATATGAAATAATTATTAGTGGATGAAAGATAAAATATTATAGTTAATCAATATTCACCCCTTATAATTTTTTAATTTTTTAATTTAGAAAAGCACCACCAAGTTTATCAAGCATCCAATGCTTAGGGGCATTAAGTGTAACATCTCGTATTTTCGTTATATTAGAAGTTAACTTTGTTAAATCTTAAAAGGGCCTTTTATGCCACCTTAAACTTTAGGGTTTGTTATACTTAATAATTAATTTGGTGATTAACAAATTAATATAATAATAAAAAATAACATTATAAGTGTTATCATGTTTGCTTATTATTATATAAAATTTAAGGTGATAATAATCTTAAATAAAATAATAATTATTATTATTATAATAATAATGACAATATTAACAATAATAATATTAATAACAATAATAATCATAACAATAAGATTAATAATAATTATCACATTAAAAGTAATCTTGTAAAAAAAATAGAAACAATATAAGTATTAAAACTTGTAACTAATACGTTTTTACATAAAATAATAACTTTTTAAACTTCAGGGTTTAAACTGTAATTTATTTAGAACTTAAACAAAACTTTAAATTTCAAATGTCACCTTTTAAATCCTCAGGGACCATTTGCGAAATTTCAGAAGTTACAATCCAACCCCCCCGCCCATTTCTCTTTCCTCGTGAATCCGGCGACCCACCGGCCGGACTCTGGCCAAGTCCGGCAATGCTCTATTCTTGAATTATACACCAAATTAACACTCGAAACATCAAGGTAACCGTTCGGGAAACGGTTCGAACACTTAAACACCTCTTAATTGGGTGTTAATCACTATTAAAAAGGGAATCAAACTCGAAACCAAAACACCGTTTAACCTCTAACCGTTCAACAATTGAAACCTGATAATAACCTAATTAATTGAACATAAACGATCTTTTATCTGTTCTATCACTTCCAATTGCATCTGTAAAACACCCGAACTCTATAATCAAACCCCATTTTCATCGCTACCTGCAACCGAAGTGTTAATCACCATTCGGACATCAATACCTGGAATTGATAAGGGGCTTTTAGTCATATTCATCCTTAGAAGCTTGACCCGTGATTAATTTGATTATGATCAACAATTTCATCTCTAACAATTTCATCTCTAACAATTTCATCTCTAACCAACTGCGACACCCCCCGCAGGAAGGTGTACGAGAGCCGCAACGTGATATTGTCCGCTTTGGCCTCGGCCTCACGGATTTAAAACGCGTCACTTTGGGTGAGATGAGTAATAGCCCTCCCCTTGTGGGAGTATTTGCAGGCATGTGTCCATCACCACCCACCGAAGTGTACATCAGAGTCGCACAGCAGTGTGATACTGTCCTCTTTGCCCACAGGCTCAAGGATTTAAACGCGTCACATTGGGGAAGGTATCCAGCCCCTTATAAAGAGACTTTCGTTCGCCTAAACATGTTAACTTATATCATTGCACTTGTAAACTTATTCGAGACTTGTAAACTTTATGGCAATTTATTTAAAGTTGTGGTTAGTTGAACTTTTGTGGTTACCATGTTATGGCGTTATATGTACAATCATTAACTATTGCTAGCCCAGCGAAGTCATAGATCTATGGGACAGACAACCTATTTGGTACTAAAGTCGATGTATTGGCGACTCCTAGGAGTCGTATGCTTGTGCACTAGGGAACCAAATACACTTAGCTGATCGTATATACTTTTAACGTATAAGACTTGTAAAACTTTGTCGAGGTTTGATTGTTGCATTGTTCATAACATCCCTAATCACTTTATTCACTAACTTATGACTTGAATTGCCATCTTTTATATACTTATGTATTGAAAACTATGGAATGCTCACCAACATTTTTATGTTGACCGTTATTTTAACATGTTTCAGGAATACCTCAAGTATGTGTTCTACACTTTGAAGCTTGTCACACTTAGGATTGGACTTAGAGAAATAAACGAATAATCTTGTTACTTTTATCTTTGTATTCTTAATGTATCTTTGTTTGAGATTTTACCTGTAAGGTTATAAACGAATCTTATGATTAATATATTTGGATTAAATAATAGCGTTATGTGGCTGTGAACAATCGTAACTCTCACACCTCGACGTTTCCGCCGTCAAGGTTGGGCTGTGACAGATTGGTATCAGAGCCCATATCTATAGGGATTTAGGTTATTAGAAATGGTGACTTAGACTATAGTTGCATGAACCTCATAGAAAGATCCTTATACTTTTGTGCTTACATATTGTTTGAATGCTACATAATGCTATGCCTTTTGTGCAACTTGATGCCTTAGCATAGGATTGCCTTATGTATGCTTAAAACTTAGTTACTTGTCTCCCTAAACTTATCTTTGACTTTTTGACTCTCCCCGAAAAATGAAACTTCCTAAACTTGTTCTCGACGACGTGTGGAATCTACACTATCTATCGTGGGTTTAATTCCTTAGACTCTATGTCTAATCTATGAAAACCCCATCAAGGTTTTGATTTCATAAACCAAAGAAATTGTGTGACACATAGACACCTGTATTCTGGATTTCCTGGCAAAAGGCCTTCGGGCTAAGGCAAGCATATCGTATAAATCTCATTGTGAGACCAGTTATGCTTACCTGGGGATTTCTGGGATGAGTGATAAACTATGGTCGACATACACAAGTTTCTAAGTCAAATGAGTCAATTTACCTTGACGTGTCAACGATTCCAATTGGTAATACGTTACCAAATAGAACCATCTTCTTTATATCTTAAAAATTTTTGATTCCTTGAACTGGTTTCTTCTTATTCTTATCATACATAATGTTCCTGTGATATTGAACTCGTCTTACCTTTCAACTCCTACGTTTAAACATCGTTACACGTTAGGCGTTTCATGTAGCTATTTCTATACCTTGATCAACGTGTACATGACTCTTGTTATACCCAAAGATATTGGAAATCTAAACTGAATGGTCTTTAAAACTTTAAAACCTTACTTATGATTTTCAAATCCCCTTAAAAATGTGTCCCATAACTAAAGACATGCAATGTTGTAAACTGGAATTTCTATATCTTGGGATACTTTTTCTAGGCAAAGTGTAACTAGTGATCTGATTCGACCATTGAATCCGGTTACTTGACTTGAAACCCTTGAGATGATTGACCACTTATAAGTACACGTGTCTTCAATAAGGTTATGGTTGACTTCATAATTTGAGAAGTCCATGTATTTCTTTTCAATTGTGAATCGAATGTTCACATCTCATTGTGATGTTGAATCATTTTCGTCTTCCCGAATTACACCATCCAAGATTTGAATACCATAACAAATTCTGTTGTCTCGAACTTTAATCTTAAGCTTGTAAGCATGATTTTCTCTTTTGTTACATTGATGTAACTTGAAATTTCCTGAACTTCTAATTGATACTCTTTTCTTTTCGCTGTTATGTCAAACCTCGTACCGTTTGCATCGTGGGAGATGCAAGAGTTTGTAAGTCAACCTATGACTAAGAACATTCGTATCTCCTAAATGATTCTAACTCATCAAAACAGGGGTGATTCCCTTACTTTGATGATTCCCTTTCATTTCGATAAATGGTTTCCAATCGTGTGTTTTATGAAATTTCATCCTCTGGATTGGGGTGATTACCTTATCTTGAGGATTGACTTCAATTATTTTCTTTGGAATGACATTTCACAAATGACATTATCTCACCAAAATAGGATTGAAACCCGTACTTTGGTGACAAATGTCAATCTTCGATTGTTTTCTTGTTATTATGAAATTCAATCATCAAGATAGGCGTGAATTCCATACCTTGATGATAATTTCATTTTTATGGATTGTAATTTTCTCAAATGAAACGACCTCATTAAAATAGAAGTGAATTCTAGATTTTGATGAAGAAGTTCATCCTATTATATTTTGTTTTTGAAAAACTTCACCGTTAAGATAGGGGAGACGTCCCTTACCTCAATAGTGAATTACCTCGTATTATTTCTGTGGATCCTCAACAATAAGTTGGGATCGAGCTTTTTGATTGGTAAGTTAGAGGTCATATCTTGGGAATACACCATCAAGTTAGGAGTGAAAACCACACCTTGATGACTATTCTCGTTTCTTGATCTTCAACTTACCAAGGTTGTAATCAAGTAGCGAGAAGCATGTAGTAACTTGAAGGGTGAAACAATGTTAGTGTTTAGACCTATCAAGCCAAAGCATGATCTCCGAACTTGAAAAGAGACCGATCGTTTTAGGTTGATTTTGATTCCAAACTTGGAGCATTTAAATTCTTAAAACGATTTCTTTCCTTTATCCTCATGTGTTGATTTGATCTAGCTACAGCGAACCATTTATTCCCTACTTATCAACTTTGATATCATCAACACATGATTGTGTGATGGTAGTCTTCCTAGACAATTTTTTTTTCTGCTAAATAAAGACATTATCAACTTGTGATTATGTCTTTCTAGTCATACGAATGTTCTCAACTGTACTTATGGGTTTGATGAATTATGTATGCAATCTGCATTTGGAAATTTGTTACCTTGCAAAACATGGTTACAAATACCTTTTTTATTGTTTGTACCATTTCTTGAATCGCTTTTGAATCCTTAACCTTAGAAATATTTAAAACTCTATCTTGAATTCGAACAACAAGACTCGTTATTATCCTCCTTGCAATGTGGATATAATGGTTCATAAACCTTCGTAACTTGTAGTCATGGGTTTGGCATAAATGAAAAGACGTAACTTAGTATGTATCCAAGTGTCTTACCTTCACATATGACAAGACCTAACATTCGTGATCCTATGGATCTCCTGCTTAACTTTTCTTTCAACTAAAATGCATCTTATCTTAGAAGTCATGATGATAATTGGTGCATTATATTGACTCATGTGAGATAATGGATCGAGAAATTGACTTGCATCTGTCTCAAATAGTCGTATGCTGTGGTATGTCGTTAAACATCGATCGTTAATTTTGGATGATCGATTCTTTTTCTGCTTTTAATAAGGTTCTTAATCATCGTTGTGAACTCATTCCAAAATCTTCGCATATCGTATTGTTCTTAGACCAATGGTTGGTCAAAGAAGGAATACATATTCACAAGATATGCGTCAAGATCGTTTCATATAGTGGCGTTTAGGATTTTTAAATCCCGACGGTTAACCTTTCTTATCATTGTTGGTCTTTCATTGATTTCTAGACATCATTTTACTACAAAATTATATTCTAGAAGTTGTGAATTGAAAATCTAATATACCACGGTAACTCGTCATCATTTTCAACATTTACTTTCAAAACGTCTCGTACTTCACTGGAAGAGTTCAAGTTGGCATATATTATGTCAAGAGACTTGAAAGATTCCATAAAGTGAAGCGTTTCATCTGGAATCAAACGACAAACATTGTTCGTTGAACACTTACCTTTTCATTACAATTCCTTTGTTCATTTAAGTTCATTTTTAATTTCGGGACGAAATTCTTTTAAGTTGGGGAGACTGTAACATCTCGTATTTTCGTTATATTAGAAGTTAACTTTGTTAAATCTTAAAAGGGCCTTTTATGCCACCTTGAAACTTTAGGGTTTGTTATACTTAATAATTAATTTGGTGATTAACAAATTAATATAATAATAAAAAAATAACATTATAAAGTGTTATAATGTTTGCTTATAATTATATAAAATTTAAGGTGATAATAATCTTAAATAAAATAATAATTATTATTATTATAATAATAATGACAATATTAACAATAATAATATTAATAACAATAATAATCATAACAATAAGATTAATAATAATTATCACATTAAAAGTAATCTTGTAAAAAAATAGAAACAATATAACTATTAAAACTTGTAACTAATATGTTTTTACATAAAATAATAACTTTTTAAACTTCAGGGTTTAAACTGTAATTTATTTAGAACTTAAACAAAAATTTAAATTTCAAATGTCAACCTTTTAAATCCTCAGGGACCATTTGCAAAATTTCAGAAGTTACAATCCAACCCCCCCCCCCCCCGCCCATTTCTCTTTCCCCGTGAATCCGGCGACCCACCGCCGGACTCTGGCCAAGTCCGGCAATGCTCTATTCTTGAATTATACACCAAATTAACACTCGAAACATCAAGATAACCGTTCGGGAAACGGTTCGAACACTTAAACACCTCTTAATTGGGTGTTAATCACTATTAAAAAGGGAATCAAACTCGAAACCGAAACACCGTTTAACCTCTAACCGTTCAACAATTGAAACCTGATAATAACCTAATTAATTGAACATAAACGATCTTTTATCTGTTCTATCACTTCCAACTGCATCTGTAAAACACCCGAACTCTATAATCAAACCCCATTTTCATCGCTACCTGCAACCGAAGTGTTAATCACCATTCGGACATCAATACCTGGAATTGATAAGGGGCTTTTAGTCCTATTCATCCTTAGAAGCTTGACCCGTGATTAATTTGATTATGATCAACAATTTCATCTCTAACCATACTCAATCTTGGTCGCGGCTGTTCTTCATCGTGTCCACCTTCAAATCGACTTTAAACCGGGTAAATAAGCACATATCCTTGCTCGGTTTTACTTGGGGATTAAAAGCCCCAAGATTAATTTCTTTAACATTATCAAATTGGGGTTCAATTGGAATCAAATCGAAGTTAGGGTTCTTGAATTTGGAGCATCTTGTTAACTTAGCTTAAAACACTTTGGAACCGAGTTATTTCGCGGCTGTATGCCTTGGTTCGACGGTTCCATGCTTCCATGTTACACTTGAGGTCTCGGGTTCGAACCCGGGGACCCTCAAGTATTATTTTTAAAGCTTTTTCAGCCTTAAATCAATTTCAGAAAATTTTTATTAAATATAAAAATAGTTTTTATAAACTTTAAATATTTTTTTTCAAGACACCAAATAATTTACTAAATATTTATCAAATTTAAATAATTAAATAACTTTATTTAAATCCTTTTTACAAGGTTATTTTGGTTTAATTTTGTTAAAAAGGATTCCAAATAATACATAATAAATTAGTTTTGGTTCAATCGTTATATTTTAAATCGTGGTTATTTTAAAATATTTATTTAAACTTTTATACAAATGAATTCTTTTAAAAAAATTAAATAATTATTTATATAACATTAAACTTGAAACAATAGTTTAAGAATCTTTAAATTATTAATGGACACAATATTAACGTTATCCTTTAATGAAATACTATTATTGTGGAAATTATATATCTTATAACTTCACAAAATTATTTACAAATATCATTTCTTATAACAATATACCATAACAAATGGTTTAGATTAATATTATTGCTATTAATCTATATGTTATTCTAATTATTTGTAAATAATTATAAAGATTTATTTATACCAATATTTATACTTGAAGGCACTTCTAAAATATTTAAATCTAATGGATCAAAATCTAAATAATTATTTGTAAACTTATTACTTATCAAAACCCCATAATTCTATCTAAAATCTAATCCTTGTTTGAACGTTAATCTTATTATTAACCTTAAACTTATAATATATATTTAGGTGCCTTGTAATGGAATACTTTGGATAATCTTTTATATCATCTTGTAATGCTTATATCCATGTGAGTATTTCCATACCCTTTTTTCTTATTTTCACACTTTAGGGTGAAACATGTTAACTTATATCATTGCACTTGTAAACTTATTCGAGACTTGTAAACTTTATGGCAATTTATTTAAAGTTGTGGTTAGTTGAACTTTTGTGGTTACCATGTTATGGCGTTATATGTACAATCATTAACTATTGCTAGCCCAGCGAAGTCATAGATCTATGGGACAGACAACCTATTTGGTGCTAAAGTCGATGTATTGCCGACTCCTAGGAGCCGTATGCTTGTGCACTAGGGAACCAAATACACTTAGCTGATCATATATACTTTTAACGTATAAGACTTGTAAAACTTTATCGAGGTTTGATTGTTGCATTGTTCATAACATCCCTAATCACTTTATTCACTAACTTATGACTTGAATTGCCATCTTTTATATACTTATGTATTGAAAACTATGGAATGCTCACCAACATTTTTATGTTGACCGTTATTTTTAACATGTTTCAGGAATACCTCAAGTATGTGTTCTACACTTTGAAGCTTGTCACACTTAGGACTGGACTGAGAGAAATAAACGAATAATCTTGTTACTTTTATCTTTGTATTCTTAATGTATCTTTGTTTGAGATTTTACTTGTAAGGTTATAAACGAATCTTATGATTAATATATTTGGATTAAATAATAGCGTTATGTGGCTGTGAACAATCGTAACTCTCACACCTCGACGTTTCCGCCGTCAAGGTTGGGGTATGACATTAAGCCTCTTCAAATGGTTTTTCAAGCCTCTAGCCTTTAACACATCAGAAATATAGTGTTACTGAATCGGTGTACATACATTAATGGCTAAAAGGATCATGCGCAGCGCGAATGAAATAATTTGATAATTAGCTTAACATCGATGGCTAAAAGAACAAATGGATATAGAAAGTTAAACAACTGATGGATCACGAACAACTGTTGATATGTTTCATGGTGTAATGGAATGAAACAAATTGATACGAAAAGATGAAGAAGAGAGAGGGATGAATGTACCACGGCTGCAGAGTGGTGTTACAGATCGGAGTCTCCGGTGGAGGTGTACGGCAGAGCCCTCTGTTATGGCGACAATCTCTTGTTCAACCCTAGGTGGATATGTGATGCAAACCCATACAGGCATACCCGATTACCCATGTGGATATAATATGCAAACCCATACGGGCATACCAAATTTATATGACTGATGAACAAACCAATTTCATATGGGCTTCTTTATTAGTGGGCCTTAACTTTAGTTTTGGGCCTGGAATTAGTGGTGTCTGTCAATCTGTCATCATGCAAACCCATACAGGCATACCCGATTACCCATGTGGATATGTGAGATGTATCTAAAGGAAATGACCTAATTAGTTTTTACCCCTTTACTATGTATGTTATCTTAAAACTCACACGTCTAGACTCTAGATGGCTCATGCTTACATTATACTAAATATGAAAAAGGAAGCGCATGAACAGTGTTCTGGGGTAATTTCGGTATTTTGCCCTCACCTTGGTCACTATGCCTCTGCCTTAAAGATCCAGACTTTAGGCGGTGGCGGAATCTTCCGTTGCTGCTCCTCTGCCTTCGGTGGCCGTTCTCTAATCCTCTCCGTCGATCGTTGGGTGCCCCTATGTCGGCGTTTAGTGCTCGGTGATTTTGTTTGTGGGTGGCGGCTCCGGTGGAGCCGTCTATCGCCGCCTCCTGTGCACGGTGGAGAGGGAAAGGTGGAGATAGGCTCATGTGGATGTTCACGGCCGCCGGTTGCGGCGACAATATGTCGGTTTGGTCTCTTCTTTGAATTTATTTTGAGGTTTTCAAATGCTGCCATACACGCCGCCGCCTCTGTTTTTCCAGCTACGTTCACATCGCCTTGGCCCCGGCCTCAAAATCGATTGTTCAAAAGAGTATAATAGTGGAGAAAGGGCAGTGCCGATTTCTCCTCGTCGCCGACGTTGCCGGCAGCCTTCAGGTTGCCTGGTTTCGTGCATGGTGGCGGGGTGCTGGGTAGTAGTCCATGGAGGTGGCGAGCTTCGTGTTGTCCGCCGGTTGCTTTCTGGAAACAAAGCTGAACCCTGGTTTGTCGGTCGCCACCGTCGGCGCTGACGACCTTTCGGTTGACCGGTGGCATGTATGGTTTGTCGCCTACCGAGGTTTAGGGTTACACCTAATCTAAATAGTTCGTTGGATTGTGGGATTTCATGCTTCCCTTTTGTTGCTCTGCTGTGTGGAGTTTTGTTTTGGGTATACCTGATCTTAACCCTCATCCCTGGAGTTTATGTTTTGTTGTCTGCCTCGGGGTTCTAATTTTTTGTTGATCATGATGGCCAACGTCATCCCGAACCCTAATCCTTTGTTTGTTTGTGGTAATCATCGCTATGATGACTGTGGTGGAGGTGGTTTCTTGGCGTGGCATCCTCTGAGATGGCAAGTGCGTTGTTCTGCACTTACAACCAGAGTTGCAGCCATATAACCGAATACCCAGATCTGAGCATCATGTTTTGAGTTTTTATGATCTGTTTTCTTACTTGCTTTAGTAACATATATTCATGTGTTACACTAGATGTGTGTTAACGGATTTAAGCCAACCTGTGAAATTTTTTAACCAAATTTGTCATCACTTTTATTTGGTTTGGTTTAGATGTCTTTAGGTAAATTATGTTGTAAAACCTTGAAATCTCCCAAGAAATCACTAACACACGATCTCAATCACGTGAATGCGGAATGTAAACATGATTGGATACAAAAGAAGATTGAATTGAATCACAAAAGATGATATTTGATTTGAAAAACAGAAACCTATAAAAGGTCTTGTGCGATTTCGCACAGTACAAAATGATAATGAACGAAAAGCTTAATTACAAAAATGAAAACAAGCTATTTATACTAAACATTGAGTTCTCGCGCGAGATGCTTTTCGCGGGGCTTCAATCTTTCGCGTAGATTCCTTTCTCGCATGGTGTGCTTCTCGCGTGACTTCTGTTTCTCGCGTGGAAGTGACTTGCGCGTGACAGAAGCTTTCGCACAGGCTGCTTCTCGCGTGACTTCTCTTTTCGTCTCTTTTTGTGTTTTTATCATTTATATATATATATAGTTATGATAATCACTGAATCAATCACATACAGGCTTGAGTATGACAAGATTATATCTCTCAGTCTGTGTTAAAACATTTTTGGTACATAATCCTGATATGTTCCCCACTAAGTCATATTTCTTTAATTCAAGTGTAATCACTCAATTATGATCTTTTCATTTCTGAAAGCAAAGCCTATCGACATATCAAACATAATCCAAGTGTATTTGTATTTAAGCCTTTGAAAGTACTTATACTCGTTTTGAACTTTGTAATATCATTTCTCATTTAAGCATGAAAATGTCTTCTTTGTTTTTATTCTGGCAATCCTTTAATCTTAACTCCCCCTAAGACCAAAAATATTTTTCAGAACTTGGTTTTCTAAGTTTCTCCCCTTAAAATTGTGATTGTCCTTTAAGAAAAAGAAACAATTGCAATTTTATTTTTTATAAAAAAATAAAAAATCTTTTTGTGAAGATTCATTAAACCAATTTATCCAAAGTTAATCATTCCCAATGATTGCACAAGGAAATCAAAGCGAGAATGATCAAACGCCTTGGTAAATAAATCAGCAATATTTTCTGTTGACCGCACTTGTTTTAGATGAATAAGTTTACGATCAAAACAATCGCGGATAAAATGGATGCGGATGTCAATGTGTTTAGTTTTTGAGTGTTGAATGAGATTTTTCACGATGTTCAGAACTGCCGTGTTATCACACCAAATTGGTGTGTCATAAATGTCGAGGCCATAATCGAGAAGTTGTTGCTGAATCCAGACAAGCTGGGAACAACAGCTCGAAGCAGCTACATATTCAGCTTCGGCAGTGGATGTGGAGACAGTATTTTGCTTTTTACACTGCCAAGAAATGAGTCGGTTGCCCAAGAATTGACATCCTCCTGTGGTCGATTTCCTGTCTAAGTTACAACCACCATAATCACTGTCAGTATAAGCAAATAAATTGAAATCGGAATTTCGAGGATACCAAAGACCAAGTTTAGGTTGACCCTTGAGATACTTGAAAATCCGCTTGACAGCTTTCATGTGTGATTCCTTTGGATCACTTTGATAGCGGGCACACTGACAAACAGGGAACATGACATCCGGCCTGCTTGCAGTGAGATACATGAAGGAACCAATCATCGATCTGTAAAGATGTTGATCAACTGATTCTCCTAATGGATCTGGAGTAAGAGTAGGACGAGAAGCCATTGGAGTTGGAGCTACTTTGGAATCTTGAAACTTGTATTTCTCAAGAATAGTCTGAACATACTTTTCTTGATGGATGAGAATACCAGCCTCAGATTGAGTAACTTGAATCCCCAAGAAAAAGGAAATTTCTCCAAGGGAACTCATCTCAAATTTCTTCTTCATCACGGCTTCAAACTCCGTGCACATACTTTCATTAGTAGAGCCAAAAATGATATCATCGACGTAGATTTGAACCAAAATAATATCATCGCCTGATTTTCGTAAGAATAAGGTTTGATCAATTGCACCTCTTGAATAACCATTTGCAAGCAAATGTTCAGTCAGAGTTGCATACCAAGCACGAGATGCTTGATGTAATCCATATAGTGCCTTATCCAACTTGTATACATAATCAGGATGATCTGGGTCTTCAAATCCTGGAGGCTGACAAACATAGGTTTCTTCCTTCATTTCTCCGTATAAAAATGCAGTCTTAACATCCATCTGGTACACCTTGAAGTTCATGTATGAAGCAAAGGCTAGGAATATGCGTATTGCTTCTAGTCTTGCAACTGGAGCATACACTTCTTCATAATCCAATCCTTCAACTTGATAAAATCCCTGCACCACAAGATGTGCTTTATTCCGAACTATAACACCTTTTTCATCCGTCTTGTTTCGAAAAATCCACTTTGTTCCAATCGGAAGCTTATCCTTTGGGAGTTCAACAAGATGCCAAACATTGAGTTTCTTGAATTGCATCAACTCATCTTGCATTGCTTCTATCCAGCTATTTTCTTTGAGTGCCATTTCCACATTCTTGGGCACTATTTGTGATAGAAAGCAAGCATACAAACATGTGTTGATTGGCCCTGATCGACTTCTGGTAATTACACCTTCGTGCAACGGACCAATGATTGCTTCAGTTGGATGATTTTTATGTATTCTTAATTGAGGAATCTCATCTGCAACCATTCCATCTTCCAAATTGGTAATATGTTCAACATTATCAATACCTTCTTCAGAATGTTGAGATTGAGGCACATAAGTTTCATCAAGTGTGTCATCTGAAATAGGAGTTTCAGAAGCAGTAGACACATTTGGAGATTCTTCGAATGGAACTTGAATGATCTCTATCGGTGTATGTAGAGTTTCTGAAGAAGATGAAGATAATGGAGAACTCAACGATTCTTCCAGCTCCTGAGTAGGAATGTGTTCTAAAGGAACATCGGATGACTCAGAACATGCAGATATTGGTACAGAAGCTGTAGGAATATCTTTGGATGATGAAGCAACAGCAGAATCATTAGATATCAAAGATGGAAGTTCCTCAATTATTTTGTTTTCCAAGGAGATTGCTTGAGAAGTAGAATCTGCAGAAGAAGGTTTAGAAATTTTAAAATTTATGAACAAAGATTCATAATCATAAACCCAAGAAGGAGCTGAACCTGCATCAGTTATGTTAAGCTCGTGCCAATCAATGTTAAATGACTCGATTATTTGTCTAGTTCTTTTATTATAAACACGATAGGCAACCTTATTGGCAGCATATCCCACAAAGTAACATTCATCAGCCCTTTCAGAAAATTTTGAAGATGATTCAGTTGTATGTAACAAAGTGTAACAACAACCAAAGGCTTTAAAATATTTAACTTTGGGTTTGTGTTTATAAAATATTTCATATGGAGTCTTATTTAATCTTTTGTTGATTAAAGCACGATTCTGAACATAACATGCAGTATTTACTGCTTCAGCCCAAAAGAACAAAGGTAATTTGGCAGCAGATATCATTGTTCTAGCAGCTTCAATCAAAGTTCTATTCCTTCTTTCTGCAACCCCATTCTGTTGTGAAGTGCCAGCAGCACTGAATTGTCTGGCAATTCCCTTGGATTCACAAAACTCATTCAGAGTTTGATTGCAAAACTCTGTCCCATTGTCACTTCTGATGCATTTTACCTTTTTCTCAGTCTGATTCTCCACCAAAGTAATGAACTTGATCAAATGTGTGGAGTTTCATCCTTAGATGCTAAGAAAAACACCCAAGTAAATCTAGAAAAGTCATCAGTAACAACCAGACAATAAGATCTTCGACCCAAGCTTAAAACACTTACTGGACCAAAAAGATCCATGTGTAAGAGTTGTAAGATTGATTCGACTGAGTTGTGTGCAACTGGTTTGTGAGGAAGTTTATGTTGTTTACCTTTTGAACATGACAAACAATGTTCAGTTAATTGATATTCTTTTTCAGGTAAACCAATTACATGATTTCCACGTACAAGTTTATTCATGTTTTTAAGATTGACATGTCCTAATCGACGATGCCATAACATGGAATCATTCTTCGAGGCTTTGGATAGTAAGCAAGAAGCTGCTACCAAAGAATTAGAACAATGCATATCAAGAAGATATGTGTCATTATCTCTCGGAGTCCTCATCAAAACCCATTCATCTGGAACAACAAAACCTGGTTTTAATATTAAGCATTCGTTATCAGTAAAGTGTGTAGAATATTGTTTGTCACAAATTTGAGACACACTTAACAGGTTATGTTTTAATTCCTCAACAAAATTAACATTCTCAAAACTAAGGACACCGTTTGTAACTGTATCACGTTTTGTAATACGTCCTCCTCTATCTCCTGCAAATATCACTCTCCCTCCGTTGTAAGATTGAACATCTTGTAGTAATGATAAATTACCCGTCATATGTCTTGAACAACCGCTATCTACATGCCATAGACTTTCAGTAGCCTTTTGCGGTTGTCCCTGCATTAGTAACAAAATTACTTAGCTTTTGGTACCCAAGTCAAACATGACTTGAGCACATTATGTGTTGCAGCAAGACAAAATGATTTGATATTATTATATTTGGTTTGCACATCATTCTTTTCATTTATGCTTTTAAGCTTGACATTTTCCTTTACATCATTAGTCAAATTCTTATCCCGTTGGACATTAAAATCATTAACAACCTTTGATTTCATATTATTTGAAAATTTTCCACGAGTGAAAAACAGTTTTCTATTATGAGAAATAGAATTATGAAATCTTTGTTTACTTAATGATTTTTGTCTAAAAGGACAATTGTTTGCCAAATGATTTGTGTTTCCACACTGAAAGCATCTCTTTTGTTGTGTGTGGAAAACAAACTGTGGATGACAATTATGAAAATTGTCATAAAAACCAAAGTCAGATTGACTAGGTTTAACTTTCTCCACAGTCTCTCGAATATTAGCCATGTTTGACAATTGCAAATTCATCTTTTGCAGATTCGAGGAAATCGAGGAATTATGACCACTTTGGATTGGAAATTTGGCAGTTTTGACTTTTGGGATTGGTGGTGTTGGAATAGGAACAGTCTTTGATTCTGCTGGAGTAGGACCAGACTTTGAATTTGCTGGAGGAGGACCAGGCTTAGATATACGGATTGGTGCTGGAGAAGGACCAGGCTTTTGAATTTTGAGATTGAATGCAGAAGAATCATTCACTTGCAAATCTGGGCTACAATCATCTTGAGTCACAAGGTTAGCATTATAATGAAGTTTATTTTTAAAGAATCGAGAATTCGTTTCTTTAAAAATATGTTCTTCATTTTCAATTACACCCTTAGACACAAATCTACTTTTAAAATCCTTTTCAATTCTTTCTTTCTGATTTCCCTTTTGATTTGCATTTAAAGTATTTTTACTATTTGATTTCAACTCATTCAAATCAACATTCTTTTCATTTCCTGACAAGTTTTGTTTACAAGCAGATTGTAAAACTTTTACATTCTTATTTTTCAAACATTCATTCTTATTCTCTTCCTCACTCTCACTCTCCCAATCTTCAACCGACCCATCCACCTTCAATTTATCTGCACAAAGATTTTCAGGTGATTGTTTAGGTTTGGGTACTATGATAGGATCAACAGATAAATTTATTTTGACTGAAGGTTTTAAGTCTTGAGATGGAGAGAATCCAATCCCATAGACTATATCAGAATCACAAATGCTATCAGATGATGGTAAACATGAGTAATCATGATTAATTGGAGGAGCAATGTTAGAAAACCCAACACCACATTTTCCTCCTTTGATCTTCTGAGTCATTTGTGACTTGATTATTCCTTCAACCATCGTTGATGAAAGTTCAAATTTCTCAACAGTCAATTTAACAGTGGCTAATTCACTGTTGAGTCTATTAATTTCTAGAGCGAGTTCATTGTTTCTATTTGTCAAGTCATTATTAGTACATTCTTTATCATGAAGATTTAATTTTAAATTATATATTGTTTTGTTTAAACCTTCAAGTTTTTCTTTAAAAATCCTTTCATTTGACTTGTGTTTGTGAGCTTGATACTAAAGTTTTTCAACTTCCATTATCAGGCTCTCATTGTGAACTCTGTATCGTTGAACTTTCTCAACACATGAATTTTTGCATAAACTATCATATACCTTGGGTTCAGAAGTTTCCCCTTCAGCCTCCTCTACCTTCTTGACCATGAAAGCTTTCATTTCAGCCGCTGGTTCTTCCACTGGAGCAACATCAACAGTCTTTGGATCAACACATGGGCTTTTGACTGGAGGCTCGACAGTGTACTCTTCAATCACACTCTTTTCTTCAGCAATCGTCTCAACCTGATCTTTCTTCTCAACTATCTCCTTTTCTTCAACTTTCTCATCCTCTTGTTCAACTTTCACTTTCTCCACTTCAACTTTCTCCTTCTCTTCTTCCACTGTAGCAAACAAACCCTCCAACAAATCATCAGACACGAATTCAGCAAACAGATTTTCTTCTTCTTCTGGTTCTGGAATAATCTTTGCAATAAGTGCATGAGACAAAGTTAGATCAAGGGCTTCCATTTGATCAGACAAATCATATTCATCATTAGTTTGAGAAACTAACGCTTTAGTACCACCAGAAGTACTAGCTTTGTCTTTCTTCGGCTCTATCTCCACAGTCACCATCTTCTTTGGGCCTTCATTTTGACCAGTTTTTGGTTCAGTACACTCTCTAGCGAAATGACCTGGTTTGTCACAGTTGTAACACCTCAGGTTAGATTTGTCGAAACCGATTTTTCTAGAATTGTTAACACCAAACATTTTCCTCCCAGTTCTTCTAGCAAAATTCTTCGCCCTGTAAACTACCATGGCCATCTGATACTTGATGTCATTCTCTTCAACATCATCCGGATTAACTTGTTGAAGATCATCAACCAGAACATTTGGAGCAGTAAGTCTTCCGGCCATGAAAGCTTCATAACTTGACATGAAAGTGGTGAAAAGAGCAAGATGCTCCTCAACGATCTGAACAGTCTGCTTTGATGAATTAGTGGTAGCAACATAAGCATGTTGACCACTGTGAGAATCTTGAGATTAAGAGACTTGTTGGTGGATGATGGGGGAATAATGTTGAGCAGCTGGAACATTAACTTGATGGGTTACTGCTGGTTGCATATAAGAAGATGCTGCACTTCCCGATTGTTGTTGCTGACACATTTGTGTATAACTGACATAGTAATTTGGATTACTAGCCATCTTTGCATAGAGAGCAGTTCCTTCAGCACCCAGAGAACTGAGATGATTAGCAGCTCGCTGCTTATCGTCCATATCATAAGACTTGATAGTTGAAATAAGATCAGTCAACTGAAGAGTATACAAGTCTTTGGTTCTCTTTATCAATGTACAGTTGTTATTCCAACTGTAAGGAAGTGAGTTGAGCAACTTCTTGTTCACAGTGATAGGTTCCAGAGTAATACCCGCACTCTTCATCTTTGTGACCAGTCTAACAAACCTGGCCATCTGAGCTTCCAACTCTTCACCAACAATATGATTGAACATGTTGAATTCTTGATTCAACATATCCTTTTGCTTTCTCTCATGTCTTTGTTGCCCATAATCTGAGACTCCAGAGCATCCCATAATACCTTAGCACCTCTAAAATCTTGAAACTTTTGGGAGATCTCAGTGGTCAGTGCCATAGTGATGGCAGCATAAGCTTTATCATCCAGTTCCAACCTCTTGATATCATCTT
The DNA here is from genome assembly GCA_024085815.1 of Flaveria linearis. Classification (NCBI taxonomy): domain Eukaryota; kingdom Viridiplantae; phylum Streptophyta; class Magnoliopsida; order Asterales; family Asteraceae; genus Flaveria; species Flaveria linearis. The sequence continues at coordinate 34,955,937 of CM044005.1, read as the reverse complement.
CATCCCACAAGTGTTCAGGTTTCTGAACCATTTCTCCTTTATCATTTTTGTACAGAGGAATATAAGGACCATACTGGATTGATCTCCACATTTTAGGTTCTGTGTAAATAACATATCTCTCAAATCGAAAAGCCCAATCGGTATAATCATCTTCACAGAGAAGTCTCGGTGGCTTGTTACCAGTACCAATTTCCGTGTCTAGATGAAGTGAAACAATAAGATGCTTCAGATTCGGAGTCGTTGAAGCCATAATGATCAGAAAGTCAACAATCAGGTATTCGTGCGAAAGAAGAACTTGTGCGAAAACCAATTTCGCGCGGATAGAGTTTTCGCGCGATGGAGCTGTTCGTGCGAATTTCCAAAATTACCTTTTCACGCGAATCGCACAAAAAGGTGAAATACCTAACTGAGCGAAAACACCCCCTTTTTCGCACGCGAAAACACCCCCTTTTTCGCACGCGAAAACTACAGATCAAGCGAAAACTGCAATTTTGTGCAGAATCAAATTTCTAACAGTTTGTTCACGCAAATGTCACCTCCAATTCACTGAATAGGTTTGATTAGACCCATTTTAGTCCAAATTTAATGAATTTAGTTCAATTTTAAGTATAAATTTGATTAAAATTCAACTAAAGTCCACTAATTCAGTTCAAATCGGTCCAAATCAGTCCAAATCCTCCAAAATCGAGCAGCATAACATTGCCATATCAGAATCTAAAGTGATCAATGATAAATTTCTTCAAAATCGAGTAGAACACAATCCAAATTGTCTCCAAATCGTGGTTCTAGAGCCTAATGCTCTGATACCAATTGTAAAACCTTGAAATCTCCCGAGAAATCACTAACACACGATCTCAATCACGTGAATGCGGAATGTAAATATGATTGGATACAAAAGAAGATTGAATTGAATCACAAAAGATGATATTTGATTTGAAAAACAGAAACCTATAAAAGGTCTTGTGCGATTTCGCACAGTACAAAATGATAATGAACGAAAAGCTTAATTACAAAAACGAAAACAAGCTATTTATACTAAACATTGAGTTCTCGCGCGAGATGCTTTTCGCGCGGCTTCAATCTTTCGCGTAGATTCCTTTCTCGCATGGTGTGCTTCTCGCATGACTTCTGTTTCTCGCGAGGAAGTGACTTGCGCGTGACAGAAGCTTTCGCACAGGCTGCTTCTCGCGTGACTTCTCTTTTCGCACAGATCAGGATTTCGCATAGTTTGTTTTGCCGAGCCTTGATTAGTCTTCTACATATGTTCTTTTAACTCTCATGCACCTTCAGTAATGTCTCCGTTTTAAAAAAAGGCTATGATGGTAAAAACCTGATGATCATACAATATGCGTTTATCTGAGCCTTGATTCAAGAAGTATTTAGTTTTGAGTGACGCTTTAGCGATTACATTGTTTCCTATATTAACCTGTGGGTTTGTGATGTGATGAAACAATTAAATTGTGGTTGTGATGATGGGTTGTCTGGGCGTCGGTTTTATCTATTTTCAAGACGCGCAACGCTCGTTGGGGCATCACACCTAGTTATACTAAATTAGTAATCATAAACTAGTAATTTTACCCGCGCTTTGCCGCGGAAGTATTGATATTACATTCTTTGACACTTATAAAAGAGCATTTTTTGGGATTAGACATTTATAATATATAAAGTTAATTATTAAAAAGTGAAAAAAACCTACGACGTCTCGTTCATTACTTCATTGATATTTTGTATACCATTGCTAATTCATTTTTATTATTAAAATATACAAAGTTCATATTTATTTTTTAAAACCGTTTAATTGTTTAAATAGAATTTTACAATAATTCACATTTTAAGGATTTTAAATGTATAATTAACCACTTTGTATATATACATTTAGAGTTTATATACGGATTTCAAACTTATAATAACCAATTTATATATCTATAATTAAAGTCCACATAAACCACCGTCAATACATGTGTATTTCTCTACCACTATTCCGGTGATACACACACAACCACACACCAGTCACCACCAGCGATGCACCTCACCAACACCGGTACACCTCTCCATCAAATCTTATCGCACGCTGCTCACGATGCCCACCATCCCAGAGTTACCGCGGGTTTCTATTTGAAAACTTTATCACGCTACGGATCTATCCCGAAGTTACAACACATAAGCAAACAAAAACATTTAAAGTAAGTTTATTTGTAAATAATATAATAATCAACCACCAAAAAAAGTTATATTTACTTCAAAAAGAAGCGTTTCTTATTCTAATAATTATATAATATAAAAGTTTTATATTTAATATTTTTGTAAAAAATGTAAATAAAAGTAAAAAAAAAATAAAAACTATATTTATGATAAAAATATAATAATTATATTAATGATGAGATATTTATGGATTTTAAATCTATAATTAATCAATTTGAAAACACAATTGAAATCCAACTCCTTATCCTTCTTCAAAATCTGGTCTTTTCACATTCACCACCATCACCACAACAACCACCACCACCACCACCACCGTAACAATCGTGGAGCCACCACCACCGCAGACATCACGTTGAAGCACCAACAACACCACCAGCACCACACCAATCGCACCACCACCACCAACGTGAACATCGCAGCACCACCACCACCGCGAACATCGTAGCACCGCCACCGCAACCACCACCGCGAACATCGTAACACCGCCACCGCAACCACCGCCGCAAACATCACAACCACCGCCTCTCTCTCTCTCTCTCTCTCTCTCTCTCTCTCTTTCTCTTTCGTCTTCTTTCACTTTGGATCTGCGGTGTTAAGTCACCACCTCCCGTCGCTAGTTAACCACCCTCCGAGGTCGTTGTGAAGGCTGGCAGATGGTGGTGGTAGGATGTCTGGATACCAAGTCGGAGAAGCAAGTGGGTTGGTGGTTGTGAA
>CM044005.1:34838373-34952921 GCA_024085815.1 Flaveria linearis | reverse complement strand
AGGTTAGCATTATAATGAAGTTTATTTAAAGAATCGAGAATTCGTTTCTTTAAAAATATGTTCTTCATTTTCAATTACACCCTTAGACACAAATCTACTTTTAAAATCCTTTTCAATTCTTTCTTTCTGATTTCCCTTTTGATTTGCAATTTAAAGTATTTTTACTATTTGATTTCAACTCATTCAAATCAACATTCTTTTCATTTCCTGACAAGTTTTGTTTACAAGCAGATTGTAAAAACTTTACATTCTTATTTTTCAAACATTCATTCTTATTCCTTCCTCACTCTCACTCTCCCAATCTTCAACCAACCCATCCACCTTCAATTTATCTGCACAAAGATTTTCAGGTGATTGTTTAGGTTTGGGTACTATGATAGGATCAACAGATAAATTTATTTTGACTGAAGGTTTTAAGTCTTGAGATGGAGAGAATCCAATCCCATAGACTATATCAGAATCACAAATGCTATCAGATGATGGTAAACATGAGTAATCATAATTAATTGGAGGAGCAATGTTAGAAAACCCAACACCACATTTTCCTCCTTTGATCTGAGTATTGTCATTTTGACTTGATTATTCCTTCAACCATCGTTGATGAAAGTTCAAATTTCTCAACAGTCAATTTAACAGTGGCTAATTCACTGTTGAGTCTATTAATTCTAGAGCGAGTTCATTGTTTCTATTTGTCAAGTCATTAGTACAGTTTTATCATGAAGATTTAATTTTAAATTATATATTGTTTTGTTTAAACCTTCAAGTTTTTCTTTAAAAATCCTTTCATTTGACTTGTGTTTGTGAGCTTGATACTAAAGTTTTCAAATTCTATTATCAGGCTCTCATTGTGAACTCTGTATCGTTGAACTTTCTCAACACATGAATTTTTGCATAAACTATCATATACCTTGGGTTCAGAAGTTTCCCCTTCACCTCCTCTACCTTCTTGACCATGAAAGCTTTCATTTCAGCCGCTGGTTCTTCCACTGGAGCAACATCAACAGTCTTTGGATCAACACATGGGCTTTTGACTGGAGGCTCGACAGTGTACTCTTCAATCACACTCTTTTCTTCAGCAGTCGTCTCAACCTGATCTTTCTTCTCAACTATCTCCTTTTCTTCAACTTTCTCATCCACTTGTTCAACTTTCACTTTCTCCACTTCAACTTTCTCCTTCTCTTCTTCCACTGTAGCAAACAAACCCTCCAACAAATCATCAGACACGAATTCAGCAAACAGATTTTCTTCTTCTTATGGTTCTGGAACAATCTTTGCAATAAGTGCATGAGACAAAGTTAGATCAAGGGCTTCCATTTGATCAGACAATCATATTCATCATTAGTTTGAGAAACTACGCTTTAGTACCACCAGAAGTACTAGCTTTGTCTTTCTTCGGCTCTATCTCCACAGTCACCATCTTCTTTGGGCCTTCATTTTGACCAGTTTTTGGTTCAGTACACTCTCTGGCGAAATGACCTGGTTTGTCACAGTTGTAACACCTCAGGTTAGATTTGTCGAAACCGATTTTTCTAGAATTGTTAACACCAAACATTTTCCTCCCAGTCTTCTAGTAAAATTCTTCGCCCTGTAAACTACCATGGCCATCTGATACTTGATGTCATTCTCTTCAAATCATCCGGATTAACTTGTTGAAGATCATCAACCAGAACATTTGGAGCAGTAAGTCTTCCGGCCATGAAAGCTTCATAACTTGACATGAAAGTGGTGAAAAGAGCAAGATGCTCCTCAGCGATCTGAACAGTCTGCTTTGATGAATTAGTGGTAGCAACATAAGCATGTTGACCACTGTGAAGATCTTGAGATTAAGAGACTTGTTGGTGGATGATGGGGGAATAATGTTGAGCAGCTGGAACATTAACTTGATGGGTTACTGCTGGTTGCATATAAGAAGATGTTGCACTTCCCGATTGTTGTTGCTGACACATTTGTGTATAACTGACATAGTAATTTGGATTACTAGCCATCTTTGCATAGAGAACAGTTCCTTCAGCACCCAGAGAACTGAGATGATTAGCAGCTCGCTGCTTATCGTCCATAGCATAAGACTTGATAGTTGAAATAAGATCAGTCAACTGAAGAGTATACAAGTCTTTGGTTTCTTTATCAATGTACAGTTGTTATTCCAACTGTAAGGAAGTGAGTTGAGCAACTTTTTGTTCACAGTGATGGGTTCCAGAGTAATACCCGCACTCTTCATCTTTGTGACCAGTCTAACAAACCTGGCCATCTGAGCTTCCAACTCTTCACCAACAATATGATTGAACATGTTGAATTCTTGATTCAACATATCCTTTTTGCTTTCTCTCATGTCTTTGTTGCCCATAATCTGAGACTCCAGAGCATCCCATAATACCTTAGCACCTCTAAAATCTTAAAACTTTTGGGAGATCTCAGTGGTCAGTGCCATAGTGATGGCAGATAAGCTTTATCATCCAGTTCCAACCTCTTGATATCATCTTCATCCCACAAGTGTTCAGGTTTCTGAACCATTTCTCCTTTATCATTTTTGTACAGAGGAATGTAAGGACCATACTGGATTGATCTCCACATTTTAGGTTCTGTGTAAATAACATATCTCTCAAATCGGAAAGCCCAATTGTATAATCATCTTCACAGAGAAGTCTCGGTGGCTTGTTACCAGTACTATTTCCGTGTCTAGATGAAGTGAAGCAATAAGATGCTTCAGATTCGGAGTCGTTGAAGCCATAATGATCAGAAAGTCAACAATCAGGTATTCGTGCGAAAGAAGAACTTGTGCGAAAACCAATTTCGCGCGGATAGAGTTTTCGCGCGATGGAGTGTTCGTGCGAATTTCCAAAATTACCTTTTCACGCGAATCGCACAAAAGGTGAAATACCTACTAACTCGCAGCGAAAACACCCCCTTTTTCGCACGCGAAAACTACAGATCAAGCGAAAACTGCAATTTTGTGCAGAATCAAATTTCTAACAGTTTGTTCACGCAAATGTCACCTCCAATTCACTGAATAGGTTTGATTAGACCCATTTTAGTCCAAATTTAATGAATTTAGTTCAATTTTAAGTATAAATTTGATTAAAATTCAACTAAAGTCCACTAATTCAGTTCAAATCGGTCCAAATCAGTCCAAATCCTCCAAAATCGAGCAGCATAACATTGCCATATCAGAATCTAAAGTGATCAATGATAAATTTCTTCAAATCGAGTAGAACACAATCCAAATTGTCTCCAAATCGTGGTTCTAGAGCCTAATGCTCTGATACCAATTGTAAAACCTTGAAATCTCCCAAGAAATCACTAACACACGATCTCAATCACGTGAATGCGGAATGTAAACATGATTGGATACAAAAGAAGATTGAATTGAATCACAAAAGATGATATTTGATTTGAAAAACAGAAACCTATAAAAGGTCTTGTGCGATTTCGCACAGTACAAAATGATAATGAACGAAAAGCTTAACTACAAAAACGAAAACAAGCTATTTATACTAAACATTGAGTTCTCGCGCGAGATGCTTTTCGCGCGGCTTCAATCTTTCGCGTAGATTCCTTTCTCGCATGGTGTGCTTCTCGCATGACTTCTGTTTCTCGCGTGAAGTGACTTGCGCGTGACAGAAGCTTTCGCACAGGCTGCTTCTCGCGTGACTTCTCTTTTCGCACAGATCAGGATTTCGCATAGTTTGTTTTGCCGAGCCTTGATTAGTCTTCTACATATGTTCTTTTAACTCTCATGCACCTTCAGTAATGTCTCCGTTTTAAAAAAAGGCTATGATGGTAAAAACCTGATGATCATACAATATGCGTTTATCTGAGCCTTGATTCAAGAAGTATTTAGTTTTGAGTGACGCTTTAGCGATTACATTGTTTCCTATATTAACCTGTGGGTTTGTGATGTGATGAAACAATTAAATTGTGGTTGTGATGATGGGTTGTCTGGCGTCGGTTTTATCTATTTTCAAGACGCGCAACGCTTTGGGGCATCACACCTAGTTATACTAAATTAGTAATCATAAACTAGTAATTTTACCCGCGCTTTGCCGCGGAAGTATTGATATTACATTCTTTGACACTTATAAAAGAGCATTTTTTGGGATTAGACATTATTATATATAAAGTTAATTATTAAAAAGTGAAAAAAACCTACGACGTCTCGTTCATACTTCATTGATATTTTGTATACCATTGCTAATTCATTTTTATTATTAAAATATACAAAGTTCATATTTATTTTTTAAAACCGTTTAATTGTTTAATAGAATTTTACAATAATTCACATTTTAAGGATTTTAAATGTATAATTAACCACTTTGTATATATACATTTAGAGTTTATATACGGATTTCAAACTATAATAACCAATTTATATATCTATAATTAAAGTCCACATAAACCACCGTCAATACATGTGTATTTCTCTACCACTATTCCGGTGATACACACACAACCCACACACCAGTCACCACCAGCGATGCACCTCACCAACACCGGTACACCTCTCCATCAAATCTTATCGCACGCTGCACGATGCCCACCATCCCAGAGTTACCGCGGGTTTCTATTTGAAAACTTTATCACGCTACGGATCTATCCCGAAGTTACAACACACATAAGCAAACAAAAAACATTTAAAGTAGTTTATTTGTAAATAATATAATAATCAACCACCAAAAAAAGTTATATTTACTTCAAAAAGAAGCGTTTCTTATTCTAATAATTATATAATATAAAAGTTTTATTTAATATTTTTTGTAAAAAATGTAAATAAAGTAAAAAAAAAAAATAAAAACTATATTTATGATAAAAATAATAATAATTATATTAATGATGAGATATTTATGGATTTTAAATCTATAATTAATCAATTTGAAAACACAATTGAAATCCAACTCTTATCATTCTTCAAAATCTGGTCTTTCACATTCACCACCATCACCACAACAACCACCACCACCACCACCACCGTAACAATCGTGGAGCCACCACCACCGCAGACATCACGTTGAAGCACCAACAACACCACCAGCACCACACCAATCGCACCACCACCACCAACGCGAACATCGCAGCACCACCACCACCGCGAACATCGTAGCACCGCCACCGCAACCACCACCGCGAACATCGTAACACCGCCACCGCAACCACCGCCGCAAACATCACAACACCGCCTCTCTCTCTCTCTCTCTCTCTCTCTCTCTTTCTCTTTCGTCTTCTTTCACTTTTGGATCTGCGGTGTTAAGTCACCACCTCCCGTCGCTAGTCAACCCCCTCCGAGGCGTTGTGAAGGCTGGCAGATGGTGGTGGTAGGATGTCTGGATACCAAGTCGGAGAAGCAAGTGGGTTGGTGGTTGTGAAGGTGAATAGGCGGCGGTAGTTGGCCGGAGAAGGAACGAAGCAGGTGTTGAAAGGCAAACGGGAAAAAAGAGGGATTACAATAGCATCATTGACCGAGACGACAGCTGTTGTGGTTTGGGTTAAAACCTAGATCTAGAAACCAATGTAACTTATTTTCATTTCTACTCATTCTTTTCTTGGGATGTGCTCGGGGGTCACCGGTGGGGGTCGCCGGAGCAGATGGAAGCAAACGTCTGTGATGGTGTAGCCTAGTTCTTTTGGTTGAAACCTAGATCTAGAAACCGCTATAATATCTTATCGTTTCTACTCTTTTTTCTAGTTAATTTTCTGGGAGGTGTGAATGAATGAACCGGCGGGGGTCACTAGAGCAGTTAAAAGCAAAATCGATGGTGATATCGTTGCCAGATTCCAAATGCCTGTCGGTGGCGTCGCCGAAGCCGACAATGCTGTGAGACAGAAATGACCAAACCAAAAAAAAAAAAAGAAAAAAGAAAAAAACGTGGACCAATAACAGACTGACACGTGTCTCAAAGGTAGGTGGCTACTGTAGCCACCGACCAAATGGTTTAATATATATTATAATATAATGAGTGTGTATTTTTAGTTACTAATTGACTTATTGTATATAAAATAATTTCAGAATGTATGGTATATATGATATCTTTCATTTGCAAATGAGAATTTAATTATGAAACATTGAATTTTTTTTGTAAACAAAAACTAAAACGATAATGATAAAAGGTGAGTTTTTAATTTTTTCAAGTGTTATTTTAAAATATTTTTATTAGAGTAGAAAAATTAAATATACGTTAACTTGTATAAAATTAAAACTATATAAAAATAATAAGTCCATGCAACCAACACGAATACGATCCATTATAACTTTATTTATTAGAAATTATTTTTTGTTTATCAGTTTGTTTATAATTCATTTTGACTTGTCAAAGTTGTTATAATTAGATTAAATATTACAACAATCTTGTTCACGTTATATGACTTTTAAGATTTATAACTTTATTAGAAATTAATTATCGTTTATCAGTTTGTTTATAATTCATTTTGACTTGTCAAATTGTTTGGTATAATTAGATTAAAATATTACAACAATCTTGTTCACGTTATATAACTTTTAAGTGTGATCTATGGTTAATGCCTTTAACAAAAAATAAATGTCTGGTTCATTTTCAGGTTCGTTAGTTTCTACACGACATGATTGTTATCTAAAGTGGTAACATTTATATAAATATAATAGAATACTAATTAAATTACGTATATCAAAATTGGGCCATTAGATTCTAGGGTCTATTGAGGTTTTTAATTGATTTTCGAGTTCTTTGGACCTTTTAAATGTAGAAATCAACCAGAAGACTGAACCAAATAAATAATGTTTATTGGTATTCAAGTTTTGATTTTCAAGTTTATTTGGATCGGGTTAATCGACGATCAGGTTAGTCATTTTGTGAAATAAAAATCGAAGACAACATACATAAAACTGTTAAGTTTTTGATAATCGGATTTGATATCTTTTCACAAGAAAGTTTGGTAGCCATAGTTAAAAAAACATATGGTTAACACAACAAACATCATAACTATTATCACTCGAACAACTATAAAGCAATGACATATTATTGAGGCCAAGAGAACATGTTATTACTATAGTTTTATGCTCGAGTAAGAAGTAACAAACATATATAGAATCATTATACTTGTTTATAATCAGTTTGAATGGTTTATTATAGAAGATAGACTAATGGAATAATCGAGTTTAAGAAATTTGTCATCTATTGAAGATGAACTAATGGAAGGATTGATCAAATTCGTAAAAAGTTGAAAAACAAATGTCCAATCCTAAAATATAAAATATGGATTATCAAGTATGACAATATAGTATTCGGGTTCTTTGGGTCAACCCGAATTGTCAAAACACAACTCAAAGACTGACTTAAATAAAAAATTCAGATTTGGGTAAAAGTTTGTAATCGGGTTCGGGTTTCTCGAGTTATGCCTTAATCAGGTTCGGGTAGAGTTTAAGGGTTAGGTTTCGGTAAAAATGACATCCCAACTAGATTCGGCCATATTTAACCAAAGTGGCCGGGTTTGCTTTAGCCTCCATAAATAAGCTGAATAAAACCATGTATCGATTTTTAAAACAATGTCCAAGACTTCTTGGAGACTCATATTATATACATACATGTGTATATGAGGATGAAATTATTTGTATTAGTTTTAGCCACTTCAAGCCCGCCAAAATAAGAACTAATATTCATTCTAAAAAAACTATAGAATTTTAGTCACTTTAAAACCCTTTTGTTTATAGTTTGGATCTATTATCGACGATAACTATTCCATAAAACAACACAAATTGAGTTTCGATCATTCGATCATCACATGACAAATTTAAAACGGTATAAATTTTAGAAAAGACTTACAAATTATAATAAAGGAGGCACAAATTCAATACAACAATAAATATTTAGATAATTTTATAGAAATATAGTACCTTCTTAGAGAAACCGGAATGCCGCTCAGGTACCTTGATGGGTTGATCGGGAACATCGTCCGGTGTACCTCGGGTAGGCCTATGAGGTTGGTGTCCGGGCTCAAAATATTACCACGGGGAACAATAATGTTTTTGTTTGGCATATGAGCTTGTGATAATTTTTCTAATTGTGTGAAGATTTTGCACATAAATTTAAAAATTTATATACACAGTATGTTTATCATTTAGCTTTTGTTCATTAATCAAAATTTAAAACTTGTCTCTCTAAAATTTACCTAAATTTGTTGCTCTTTAATTATACTCTATATAATTTAAGAAGTTTAGGTACAAGAAGGTTTGAAGATTTTCAATTTTGACCACAAATATTTCCTTTTTAACATAATACAATTCACTTGCTCATGTTAATATATAGATATATGTAACTATAAAATATATATTTTTATAGTATTTAATGAATAATATTATATATATATATAAGACATAGTATATGTATAATTTCAACTTTTGTTCATGTTTTTTATAATACTTTAGCTTTAGGTTTTTCTTTTATCAATGTTATGTTATAAGGTATATGTGTTTGTTTCGGGCCATTTGACACTTGCTTTTACAACGGAGTACGCTTTTTGATTTTACAACGGTCTGATAGTCAAGTTTACGACGGAATACAACTTTTATGACACAGTACACCTTCGGTTTTACGCTTTAAGATTATAGTGTGTAATGACAACCATTGCAATATGCTTTTTTATTGCACTTTGATATTCAAGATTGTGCCGTCGCGGAAGGTTGGGGTTCAAGGATGCACACAACCCAGATTCTTTTTTTTTTTCCGTTATTTTGGTTTTTTTCGAAGGGCGCACGCGATGTTTGACTATGATTTGGTGTCTGTGTTTTGATGTTTGATATGTTTCTTGATGTCTTAGGTTTATGTCAAAAAATTATCGTCGTTGCAACATGTTATGGTGTCTGCGTTTTGATATTTGAGATTGTGATGGACTTCCGGCACAACGCAGGGTGAAAAACCTAGTTTACATAATATGCCTAATTTGCTAAGATTGTGATCTCTTAATATGTCAAACCCAAAACGCAAGTATGATTCAACTTGTTCTAAAGGAAAAAAGAAAAGTGAAACTATAACCTCTTCAATGAAAATATAAAAGTTTTATTTGCTCAAATTCATGACAACCATTAAAGATAACAACTCCATAAATCTTGATGAACATATACTGTCAACTATAAACTTTATGACAACCATTAAAGATAACAACTACATAAATCTTGATGAACATATACATATACTCTGTCAACTATAAACTTTTAAGTTTGTATCATCCCCTAGCCCTAATACAAGATGAAGATAATGAAATTTGAAAAAGAATCTTAGATTTTACTTCGCTTTTGACACCCAAATGGTTAAAACCACTCCAGATTAGATTAACATGACATCAGTTGTGGCTTGAGTCAACCTCAAACTATATTACGCGATAACAAGATTAAAAATATCATTGTATATTCTATAAACTATATTATGTGATATGAAAAATCCTTATAAAGGTATGTTACTAGTATAGATGAGAATGCAGGCCTTGTTTTTTGCTTATAAAGGTATATTACAAGTGTAGTGTGGCTCGACAGTATTTGATTGGTGTGATGTATGGTGTAGTGTGGGTGTGTGGTGGTATGAGTGTCCACCCTAACAATGACCATTCTTTAATTGTTGATTATGTGTTTGCCATTATGTATTTATTTTTTGGTTGTTCATTGTGTGTTTGTTTGACATTTACTTGTGCACCATGTGTTTGTTCGTCACTCATTAGTTGATTTTTTTCATTATTTGATTGTTTATTAGGATTGTTTTGAGTATCACTATTTCCTCTTTTTTCTCCTTTGCCCAATCTGTTTCATGCTTTCTAATTTGTTTTGACATGTTTGATCAAATTATGAAAACCAAGTAATCACAATATCGAACTTAAGTTTTTGATTACTAGTTTCTGTATGAACCGTTCATATAAAATAAAAAATCAAACAATTTTATTAATGTACTCAATACAAATGAACATAAAGAAATAAAGAAATGATTATCTATCACTTTTACAATGGTAATTTTACAGAAATAGAAGAAAACAAAAATGTAAAAGCTGAGGATCGTGTTCAACACGGGGCCCTAAAACAAATTCCGAGCCTCCCAAGAGAACTCAGTTTGTTTCCCAGGGTACAACAGCCGAAGCAGTTTGTACTGCCAGGATTAATCTAGAACCCGAACTTGTTTGTAGAAGAGAATCCAGAGAGATAGAGAACCTGTTTTGCTGCAGGTTTCGAGATGTGTGTTGGTGTATCTTCCTACTGAGGCACCCTCAGTATTTATAGTGGATTCGAACCATAACAGCCACCCAGCCATTAATCCGAATTCGTAACCGCTTATTTAATCCGTCACTATCAGTCGTCGGTTTCGTGTAACGGAAGCTGCTAGTAAAACAAACAAAACCTACCCTTATCTCTAGGTTGCTAGCAGGGCCTGCCAACATTCCACACCCAAACCCAAACACAACCCACAAAACCAACCCCTTCACCATCAAAACCCGCAGCCAATGATCCACCCTTGAAGAAGAAGAGAAGGGTGTATAGGCTACAAGAAGAAGAAGAAGAGGAGGATGAGGAGGATAGACTGCCCCTGCCTGCAGTCATTCCTCTACCCAAAACCAAATCCAAAACCATCACTCCTACCTCACAGATGGATACTGTAAGGGTTAAGATAGAGGAAGAGGAGCAGCAGAAGCTTCATGATGCTGAAATGCTTAAGTCAATTGACCAAGCTTATGCTGCTTTACTCTACATATATATAATATGAGAAGGAAGCTCTGAGACTCTTTACTCTCAAACAAACTTTCCAATATGACAAAGAGAGAGTGAGGACTTGGTCTGATCCTAGGGTGGCTCAAAGGATTACAAAGAAAGACATTCCTATGAGGTACAAGAGCCAGATGAAGAGGATTGTAGATGAAGTGATTACAGTGGCTCTTGTATTAACACCCTGGGAAATTGTGGATGAGTGAGAAGGCCTATAAGTCTAAGCAACCACCCGAAATGATGTTGGAGAATAGGGTGGTTAGGAAAGGCTTAGTTTATAAGAGGCTCGAGAACTTCCACAAAGATGAGCTCAACTTGTTGCTAGAGGGCAGACATCCAGATGAATTTGCATATAGGCAAATCACAACAGTTGAGCTCAAGAATGGCAAACAGGTCAAGTTTGTCTCAGAGCTGTACGGCCGTGAAGGATTATTTGATGGTGGGGCTGAGGACCTGTCCAAAGAAGAACAAATGATTTTTGTCAGAGCCTACACCAAAGAATCCTACAGGCTCGTACGTGGGAGGTAGGTTTCATGGATGGGACAACAGCTCTGTGTCCAATTCCCCAAAACAGAGCTCCCATCCATACTTAGCCAAACAAATACCAGAAACCTCCTCCCAGGCCAGTGCTTATCAGGGTCAACTTCGATCTGATCCAGAAGGAAATAGACCAATCTTTATGCCAATAATAAGTGGGACAACAAATAATTAGAGGTTTTGGCTGCATTGGTTCAGGGGGAGTTTGTTGGACCAAAAGAACCAATGAGCCAAGATCAGGAAAATCTCTAAGTCCCACATGACATCACAACAACTGCTGAAGACCTTCATCAGCAGTTTGACAAAGTCTGAAGAATCAACAGCTGTGAAGATCAAAGATCTGAAGTACAACAGCTGAAGATCCCAAAGTGCTGAAGATAAGTACTGAAGTCTGAAGTACTGATAAACACAAGTACTGAAGACTTCAAGTACTGAAGACAAGTGCTGAAGATCAAAGTCGAAGAACTGAAGAATGAAGATCAACTGCTGATGCATAAAGTCTGAAGACAACGATTGAAGACACAGCTGATGACAACTACTGAAGTCATCAGCTGATGAATCATCTGGACCAAAGTCTGAAGACCAAAGTGCTGAAGCCTCAGAGTTTGTCACAACAGCTGAGAAGTCTTCTTCAGTTGTTGTGATGGTTTTTCCTTTCAGTAGTTTTATATTTTTCTTTCAGTAGTTTGTACAACAGCTGAAGAGTTTGTTCTTCAGCTGTTATAGTTCAGTAGTTGTAAACGACTGAAGAGTTTGTTCTTCAGTCGTTGTAGCCTTTCAGTAGTTTCCTTTTCAGTACTTGTAATAGGTAGAACACTTAGGAATTTTGTAAGAAGATGTCAGCTGTTGTGACATCTTCAGTAGTTGTGTTCTATCAGTAGTTAGTTAAATAACTGTTAAATGTCAGTGGAATCTGACAACAGTATGGGTCTTTTGCCTATAAAAGGGCAGTGACCTGATTGTATTCCACGCCAAAACATGTGAAACAACAGAATATATATTCCTTTTATGCAGAATTATTCTCTCTCTACATTTATTTTACATGCAATATTCCTTATGTTCTTGCATTAATTGCTAATTATCATGCTAAATCCGCTGCGAACACAACCTAATTGATCAAACTAGAGGCTGAGATCCTGTCAAATGGTATCAGAGTAGGTTAATCATTGATCGATTTCACTATTGATCATTTGAAACTGCTCTTTTGATCTCTACGTTTGATCGAATTAGCAATTTGCAAGAATTAGCTGTAGAGAGTGAGATTCTGCTGTTTCTGGCCGTAAACTTGAGGTTCTCTGGTGGTTTTGAGCTACACTTGTTTTGTTTAAACTTGAGTTTGACTAAAACTGAGATGACTACACCAACAAACGATCCTCACAATACGGTTCCTCAACCAAGCCCCCGATGCTTGTGAGGAATGAGTATGACATATGGCAACGACGTATGCTTCACCACTTGTCTGTCAACAGTGCTGGTTGTTGGAAGTCAGTGGTGCATGGACCATACAAGCCTATGGTGAGCGTTCCTGAATCTAATGAACAGGTTCCGAAGAAACCTGAACAATATTCGGACGAAGATCTAAAGCTGTTCGAGATTGATGCTAGAGCCCATGGAATTTTAGCCATGGCTATTCCAAATGAGATTTACTCAGGGCTCTTGCATCATGAAACTGCTCATGACCTATGGGTTGCTCTAAAGGAACAATTTAGAGGAACTGATTCGGTCTTAGCAAACAATAGGAAATCCCGCCCAACAATATGAGACATTCTCATATAGAAAGGGTGAGACTCTGACCCAGCAGTTTGAGCGGTTCTCTTGTTTGATTTCTGAACTGAAGATGGTCAAACAAGAGTACTCCAACAGCCAGATGAACAACAGGTTCCTCAGATCACTGCCTGAGAGATGGGACACTTATACCATTGTCCTACGCTCCAGTGCAAATCTGGAAACTCTATCTCTCACCCAACTTCATGGGAAACTGCTCACATTTGAGAGAGAGATAGAGCAAAAGAGGAAGTTGTCTACCTCTGGCAAGCTCACTGATGACTTTGTTCAAGGAAATGCTGCCTTGATAAGTCAGGATTCTGAATATGCTTCATCAGAGAGTTCTTATGATGAGCATATTGATTTCTCTACCAACTCTGAACAGCTTTTGTTGGTGTTAGTAGTAGTTCAGGATTGGAGGTAGCAGTGATAACTGGTGCTTTTTGATGGAAGATTTGAAGGGATTCCAGATGATGATCTGGAAGAGATGGATATTTTGAGCCAAATGGTAATGATCAATATCAGATCTCAAAAGTTCTACAAAAGAACTGGTAGGAAATTCCCTGATCTCTCTGGCAAAACCAAAGTTGATTTTGACAAGAGCAAGTTGAGGTGTCATAAGTGCCAAAGGCTTGGACACTTTGCTAGAGAGTGTAGATCATCTGGATCTAACTCCTCTGCACCCTTTGTGACTTTTCCAAGCAATAGCTCACAGCACAGAGGGCAACCTTCCTCCAGTTCTGGTCTTCCATCGCATGCACAGGCATCACCTGCTTATTTTGTGCCTCAGGGGTATATGCCATACTCATACCCCTGCTACTACGTGCCTCAGCCCAGTCAAACTCAAGCACCTTCTGCTCAGCCACCACAGGCTCTTCCTGAGCCTCAATCTTCCCATCTCATCATCAAACACAACCTCAACAACACAGCTTCTTCACCCCAGAGAGTTGTTGACTGGAGTAGTCTACCAGATGATCTATCTGGTCAGGAACAACTACTCCAAGGTGCTGGTAACATGGTGGTGATAGTCCATTTGGAAATCTTGCTCTGATGGCCCTTGAGTCTGCTGAGGGGTCATCATCCAATGCCTCATCACAGGTATCATCTGAGGCCAAAGCCAAGCTTTGTTCTGAATCATGCATAGCAGCATTTGCTTCTATTAGAGAAGCAAATGTAGCTTAATAGATAAAAATCTTGAGCTAGAGCAAACAATTTCCAAAAAGAAAGCTGAATTTGAGGCTGCACTAAAAGAGAAAAATGATGAGATTTACAAGCTTAAATGCCAAATCAAAGATGGTAAAGCTAGGGAAGATGTACTTCTAGAGAAGTACAGAAGAGGACCTCAAGGAAACTCTTGCAAACACCCAAGTAGAGTGTGATCGATGGGTGCAATCATGCAAGGGTTTTGAAATGCTTCTTAGCAAGCAATCAGCTTCCAATGTGAAGTTTGGCATTGGTTATAATCACACTGCTCCTCCTACAGATTTTACATCAAGAGCAGAAGTTGAATCTGATGGAGAGAGCAATAACCAATCCTTCTCATCATGTGACCTACTATCTTCTGATTCAGCATCATCAGAGATAAAAAGTCAGCATTAGCTCCTGCCAAAACCGATCAGCTGATGCTACAACAGCTGTTGGTTCAGATGCTGACTGTCACATGATCAAAAGGTTGATCAACTCAGGTGTTGTCTCTAGAAGTACTGAAAGTACTAGAGAGCAAGTGATAACACCTGAAGTTCAAACCTCAACTACTGCCAGCACTGAAGAGAGAAGAAAACTGACAGTAGAAAAGGTTTGAAGACAACTAAAGAAGAGGTCAGGAAAGCAGGTACTAAAGGGAAGAAAACTGCTAGTACTGATGACAAACAGCTGAAGAACAAGTCTTCAGCAGTTTCATCTTCTTTAGTTGATGATCAACATAAGATGAGAAGAAGCCATGTGAAGTATGTGGCTTGTTCAATCATCTTACTGATGATTGTTGGTACACAAGGGGTTCCAAACTCAAACAAAAGGAGGAAATTAAAGAGCTAATAAATAAAATGAAAAATGAGTTTAAAACCAAGTTTGTACTAGCAACATCAAAGCCTGAAATCCCTAAGCCCAAAGCTAAATCTAAAAAGAAAGTAGGGGTTACTCAGGCAACAGCTGAGGTTGCTCAAAAGAAGATGGTGCAACATAGGATCCATCATCAGCAAGTTCCAATGTGTCTGAAGAGCTGAAAGCTTTATCACAAAGACAGACACAACTGGTGATGATGGTTCAGCATCTAATGGGAAGAGTCAACCATTTAGATGCTCTGTGTTGAAACCACAGAAAAGGAAGTCCAAGCCAAAGGGTTCCTCTTCTACACCATCTTCTTCACCTCAGGCTGTTACCCATAACACACCTGTTAGTGTTGCACCTGTAGTTGAGAACAGACCCAAAACCAAACAGGTTTGTGTCTCTAAAACTAACTAACATGTGGTTATGATTGCAGGGTTCTTCAAAATGCCAAAAGAAGCATATGGTATATAGACAGTGGAGGATCCATGCACATGACAGGAAGCAGCTCCTTCTTAATGACTACTCTCAAGGAAAGAAGGGATTTGTCTCCTTTGGCAATGATGAAAAGGGTTACATCATCAGAAAAGGCTTTGTTTCCAATGGGGAAATAAGGTTTGATGATGTTAACCATGTGGAGAATCTCAAGTACAACCTCTTGAGTGTCAGTCAAATGTGTGATAAAGGCCATGTTGCCCTTTTCACAAGCCAGAACTGTCGGATTCTGTCATCCAAAGTTCTAAATTTGATTGACAAGGTGTTGGATGAATACACTCTCCTGAAGGCCAACAAGACAGGAAGAGTGTATGCCTTAGATCTTTCCAAAAAGATAGATCTAAAAGGCCATCCTTGCCTATTCTCCAAGGCATCTCCTCAAGAGTCTACTCTATGGCATAGAAGGCTAGGGCATGTTAATTTCAAGAATATGAATCAGCTGATAAGCCATGGTTTAGTAAGAGGATTTCCTTTAAAGGAGTTCAAGTATGAAGACAACTGCACTGCTTGCTTAAAAGGAAAACAACACAAAGTTTCATTCCCTTCAATAGAAGAACCAAAGTCCACTGCCTGCTTGCAGCTCCTGCACATGGATCTCTTTGGTCCTGTCAGAGTGATGAGCATAATAAAGAAGAAATACTGCCTGGTAATTGTGGACGATTATTCCAGGTTTGTATGGACTTTCTTCTTGCACTCCAAGGATGAAGCAGCCAAGACTATCATGAACTTTGTGTTATTTGTAGAAAAGCAGTATATTCCTACAGGTCAAGTGTGTGAGGAGTGACAATGGAACAGAAATTAGAAACCACCACACTTGATGACTTCTACCTGTCCAAGGGAATTAAAGGCAGTTTAGTATTCCTAGAACTCCTGAGCAGAATGGAGTGGATGGAGAGAAAGAACAGGACTCTCATTGAAGCAGCAAGGTCAATGTTGGCTGACTCAGGGTTGCCACTGACCTTTTGGGCTAAAGTTGTCAATACAGCTTGCTATGTACAAAATAGAGCTTTAGTGAATAAGAGGTTGATAAAGACTCCTTATGAAGTTCTTCATCATTTGGCTCCTCTAATTTCATTCTTTAGAGCCTTTGGGTGTCCATGTTTTATTCTCAACACTAGCAACCCACTCCAGAAGTTTGCTAGTAAGGTGGATACAGGGTATTTTGTTGGTTATTCATCAACTTGCAAGGCATACAGAGTCTTCAACTGTAGGACAAAGGTGGTTGAAGAAACTCTGCATGTTAAGTTCAATGAATCTCCAAAGGACAAGATTCCACAAACCCTGTGGAGTTGTTTGATCTGGACATACTGCAATATGTTCCTTATCAACCTCCAGCTGTTGAGCCTGTCAACAGTTTCCACCTGGTGGTACTGATGATGATGTAGTCAGTACTCACCTCTTCAGGTTAGTGACAACCTACCTGAGTCACTAAACCTGACCTGATGTCCTGTAGCTTCAGCAGTCCCATCCACAACAAATGCTGATGATAGATTTCTGCATGCTCTACTTCATTTGAGCTGCCATCTCCTACATGGTTTCAAGAATCTCCATCACCATTTGTTGCTGCTGAAAGTCGTACAAACACTTGCACTGACATTATAGTCTATCAAGAGCTGAAGAATCACCCCACATCTCAAATTATTGGTGATATCAATGCTGGAGTTTCAACCAGGAGTCAATTGTCCAATTTCTGCTTCTATGCTCTCTTCATCAGTCAGCAGAGCCAAAGAACTATCATGTTGCTTTAAGAGACAATGCATGGGTTGAAGCTATGCAGCTTGAGCTTCTTCAGTTCAAGAAACAACAAGTGTGGGAGCTTGTTCCTTTACCCCAAGGGAGTGTGCAATAGGCACTAAATGGGTATTTAGGAACAAAACAAATGATAAGGGCCAAATTGTCAAGAACAAGGAAGTTGGTTGTTCAAGGGTTTGCACAAGAGGAAGGCATCGATTATGATGAGACCTTTGCCCCTGTGGCAAGACTGGAAGCAATCAGACTGTTCCTAGCCTATGCTGCTTTTCATAGTCTTAAGGTTTATCAAATGGATGTCAAAAGTGCCTTCTTATATGGTAAAATAAAAGAAGAAGTTTATGTGTGTCAGCCACCAGGCTTTGAGGACAACAACATCCTGATTGGGTGTACAAGCTTGATAAGGCTCTTTATGGGCTGAAGCAAGCTCCTAGAGCTTGGTATGAGACACTATCAACTTTTCTTCTCCAAATAAGTTCACTAGAGGCACCATTGATAAAACCTTGTTCATCAAGACTGTGGGACAGCATAAGCTCCTTGTTCAAATTTATGTAGATGACATCATCTTTGCATCCTCTGATCTAAAGTTGTGTGATAAATTACAATGCTCATGAAGCAAAAGTTTGAAATGAGTGCTATGGGGGAATTACAGTTCTTTCTAGGTTTGCAAATCAAACAACAGGCTGATGGTATCTTTATTCATCAGTCCAAATACACCAAAGAGTTGTTGAATAAGTTTGATTTACAAACCTGCAAGCCCTGTTCTACTCCATGAGCAGCATCACAACTAGATGTAGATCAGAAAGGTAAAGCGGTTGATGAAACCCTTTACAGATGTATGATTGGGTCCTTGATGTACCTTACAGCTTCTAGGCCAGACATCATGTTTGCAACATGTGCCTGTGCTAGATTTCAGGCTGCACCTAAAGAATCCCATTTGATTGCAGTCAAAAGGATCTTTAGATATCTGCAAGGTACCCAATCACTAGGTCTTTGGTATTCAACTGGGCATTCTTGCAAATTAGTTCCTTCTCTGATAGTGACTATGCAGGATGCAAAGTCACCAGAAAATCCACTTCTGGTGGTTGCCAATTCCTAGCAATTGTTTGTTTAGTTTCTGGCAGAGTAAGAAACAAACATCAATTGCTACATCCACTGCGAAGCTGAGTACATTGCTGCTGCAAGTTGTACATCTTAGATACTCTGGCTTCAGAACCAACTCTTGGATTATGGCATTACAGAGACTAAGACTCCATTATTAATGGATAGTGCTTCAGCTCTTTGCATTGTTAAAAATCCAGTCCAGCACTCTAGGACCAAACATATAGAGATCAGACATCATTTTATTAGGGATTGCTATGAAAAGGTCTGATTGATCCAAAGTTTGTGCCTAGTGCTGATGAGCTTGCAGACATATTTACTAAGCCTTTAGATAGTGCCACATTTCAAAACTTGGTACTAAGGCTTGGTATGCTGCAGCTAGAATAATTTGACCAATACTGATGATCTCAGTTCACAAGTACTGATGAGCATTAGTATGCAAAGGTCAAATATAAGTACTGATGAGTAATTGTCTTCAGCATTTTCACAACTACTGAAGACTAAAATGCTTCAAAGTACTGATGTACATTATTTGTTGAAAACAACTGATGTAGTGAGGTCTAACTGATGTATGATTTTCAAACAAATAAGTACTGAAGAACAAATTTGTTCATAAGTACTGATGTGTAATCTCACAAGTACTGAAAACAAAATTTGTTCACCAGCTCTAGAGTATGTCATCAGCACTTGTGAACATCTGATCACAAGAGCTGAAGGCATAAATATCACAAGAGCTGAAGGGTCAATGAAACATCTGAAAGCCAGCCAAAGAGCTGATGAGTAAATGTGGAGGTCAGCATGAAACAACTGATTTGACGGAAACAGCTGATGAGTAATTTTACTCTTCAGCTGGTGCCAACAGCTGCTGTTTCATACCCAAAACTGAAGGACAAAACAAAACCATGTCAGTAGTTTCACAACTACTGATGACTAACACCAAGTCCTCAGTTGTTTACAACAACTGAAGCAATACCATGTCTTCAGTAGTCATAACTACTGATGTCAGTAGTTCACAACTACTGAAGGCTAATACCAAGTCTTCAGTTGTTACAACGTCTGAAGATAAAAACTAGGTCCTCAGTAGTTTATAACTACTGAAGACTGACAACAAGTCTTCAGCCGTTGACAACATCTGAAGGAAAAACCAAGGTTTCAGTAGTTTCATCTACTGAAGACTAACACCAAGTCCTCAGATGTTACAACCACTGAAGGTTAAAACCACGTCATCAGTAGTTTCAACAACTGATGACTAACACCAAAACCTTCAGTAGTTTTCTTTCAGCCTTTGCCATAACCTATAAATACCTAACCTTCAGAGCTTTTCATTCTCACTTGACCTAACTTTTCAAAAACCTCTGAAATCCCCATACACCATTAATGGCGACCATGCAACTCAAACCTCGACACAACTGTGTCGCTCATCTCACCAAATCGCCATTATGGCCTAAATTTCACCATGCCGTCAATCTTATGAACGACTCACCTTACCAAACGGCATTTCTTCTGAACCCCACCATCTACACCGACTCCCTATCGGAGTTCTGGACGAACATCATCGTCCAAACCGGAGAGAATGATGGCGAGGTCTCTCTCCGGTCCTCCGTCAACAACCACCCAGTGGTTATCACTCCAGCTACTTTGCGCCAAACCCTAAATCTGGAGGATGCCACCTACCCATCTCTTACCCCAAAGGCGCCCTCGATCTATGCTTCACGCCAACGACTATCAGGGCGACCTCTCTGCCACCACCTTGTTGAAGAAACACTTCCCAGATCCCCAACGACTCATCTTCCACATGGTGAATGGTGTCTGGCCCCCAAAACTTTTTCATGGGACCAGATGTCAACAAGGTGGCAACAGGTATTATTTTCTATCTTTGAGAAACAACCCCTAATCTTACTGATATTATATTTTTGGAACTCAAAGATATGGCCACAAAACCCATTTCTAACCGTTGGATCTTGTATCCTCGGTTCATAATGGCCATCATCGAGAGCCAGCTTCAAGCTGAGGGACTTGTGGCAATGGGGTCCCTGCCATGGCTGTCTTAGCCGAGGTATACTCCAGGCACAACAACCGACCACACACTAAAACAGCTGGCCGGCTGCGAAAACCCACGCAGCAGGAACCCACAGCCTCCACCTCCAAATCCAAGTCCCCACCAAACCAAAAACAAAAAGAAGCCCAAAAAGGCTACTTAGGGAAATGAGTCCCCTGAGGATGCCCCTGCAACACAAAGGCAGGATGTGGCTGCGGTTCGATTCTCCCCAGCAGCTACCAGACTCCACCCACCACAACCGCACAGGCTTCCTCTCAACAGGAGCCTGATGCAACCACTTCAGGGGCACCCACACATCTGGGGTCTTTCTCACTTGAGGAGACTACCATTGAAATGCACACTCCTCCCCATGTGCACACTGCTTCAAGCCCATCTCCTACTGAGACCGCCCCACAAAGCCCTACACTAATAATCGCCAAAGTGCTGACCCATCTGAGCACTCCACCCTCTCCCCAGAAACCAACTACAACTGGGGAGACTCCAACCAAAGAGGGGGTGGACACTAGTGCTGGTGGGAGCCCACAGCACAGAGAATCACATGTCCAATCTCCCAGTGTGGCTAGGGAGATAGGATATTCTGGTGAGGCTGCCACTTCCCCTGCATCAGCACATGAGCAAGGAGAAGCTGGTACAAGCAATAAGACCTCACCAGAGGCAACTGCCGATGATGGATCCAATCCGGAGGCTGGAAGTCCCCAGAACCAAGAACAAGGGGCACATGCAACTACTGAGCCACACTCAGTGCATGTACATCCTGACATTGTCAGGAGGTCAGGTGATTCAGTTCACACTAATGATGACCTGAGCTTCTTCTTTGATGTAGTCGCTCATAACACTATCTTAGAAGATGAGATAAGCAGACTCAAAGAGCTGCTTGCTCAGATGACTCAAGATAGAAGTCCATCTGCCACAACAAACCCACAGATGGCACCTTCACCCGAAGGTCTCACATACACTGAGCCACTCCCACAACTCGGCCACCAGCCCCTGCTTCTGGCTCTAGCTCTCAGGAACAGAACCCTCCTGAGCAGCTAGATGCTATCCTCCAGAAATCCCTGCCTCTCATCACACCCATAATAACAGATATTGTCATGAAAACCATTGATGAGAGGCTCCCCACACATATACAACCCCTGGTGGAGGTTGCTGTAGCCAAGCGCTTGCTGATAGTCAACCCCAACCAATGCACCAAAAAGGGGGAGACATCAGTGCAAGCTAAGAGAAAAGGGGAGAGGAGGAGATAGAAGTAGGAAGAAAGGAGGTGATTGAGAGAAGAAGGTTGAGGAGACAAAGGGAAGGGGGAGGGAGAAGGAGGAGAGAGCTGAAAAAGAAGTGGCTGAAATCCAAAAGGATTTCAGTGTCACTTATAAAAGAAGAGGAGAGAGAAGAGAGGAGAGGAGGAGGAGAGAAGGTAGATCCTGATCTAGCAGCCCTTGTCAAGGAGGCGGATGCTGAACAAAGCAGATCAATGGACTCTATCATTGATCAGCTGTTCAGGCAAGGCTTTGACAAGGACACTGCCTTGCTAGATCAGGAGATTAGGAAGATGGAGGCAAGAGAGATAGAACACCGATGGTCTACTTATAGCCAAAAGGATAAAATTAGACTCGAGGCTATGAGTAGATTCATTTCGAAGTATCTGGGCAGGCCAGTCCTTGATGTCAAGGCATGGACCAGGGACAGAATCTTGGCTATAGCCACCAAGATCTGTTCAGCTGGTGATTTCACCAAAGGACTGTCGCTGCGAGGCCCTTTCTGAAGCAGGTGCTGGGAACAGGACCCTGCTAGTAAAACAAAACAACATACCCTTATCTCTAGGTTGTAGCAGGGCCTGCCAATATTCCCACACCAACAACCCAAACACAACCAACAAAACAACCCCTTCACCATCAAAACCCGCAGCCAATGATCCACCCTTAAGAAGAAGAGAAGGGTGTTGAGGCTGCAAGAAGAAGAGGAAGAGGAGGATGAGGAGGATAGACTGCCCCTGTTGCAGTCATTCCTCTACCAAAGCAAATCAAAACCATCACGCCCACATCACACCCACCTCACAGATGGATAATGTGAGGGTTAAGATAGAGGAAGAGGAGCAGCAGAAGCTTATGATGCTGAAATGCTTAAGTCAATTGACCAACTTATGCTGCTTCTACCTCTATCATAAATATGAAGAAGGAAGCTCTGAGACTCTTCACTCTCAAACAACAACTTTCCAATATGACAAAGAGAGAGTGAGGACTTGGCCTGATCCTAGGGTGGCTCACAGGATTACAAAGAAAGACAATCCTATGAGGTACAAGAGCCAGATGAAGAGGATTGTAGATGAAGTGATTACAGTGGCTCTTGTATTAACACCCAGGGAAATTGTGGATGAGTTCGAGAAGGCCTATAAGTCTAAGCAACCACCCGAAATGATGTTGGAGAATAGGGTGGTTAGGAAAGGCTTAGGTTATAAGAGGCTTGAGAAACTTCCACAAAGATGAGCTTAACTTGTTCCTAGAGGGCAGACATCCAGATGAATTGCATATAGGCAAATCACAACAGTTGAGCTCAAGAATGGCAAAACAGGTCAAGTTTATCTCAGAGATGTACGGCCGTGAAGGATTATTTGATGGTGGGGCTGAGGACCTGTCTAAAGAAGAAC
The DNA here is from genome assembly GCA_024085815.1 of Flaveria linearis. Lineage (NCBI taxonomy): Eukaryota > Viridiplantae > Streptophyta > Magnoliopsida > Asterales > Asteraceae > Flaveria > Flaveria linearis. The sequence continues at coordinate 34,929,827 of CM044005.1, read as the reverse complement.
AAATGATTTTCGTCACAGCCCACCAGAGAATCCTACAGGCTCGTACGTGGGAGGTAGGTTTCATGGATGGGACAACAGCTCTGTGTCCAATTCCCCAACAGAGCTCCCATCCATACTTAGCCAAAAAATACCAGAAACCTCCTCCCAGGCCAGTGCTTATCAGGGTCAACTTCTGATATGATCCAGAAGGAAATAGACCCATCTTTATGCCAACAATAAGTGGGACAACAAATAATTAGAGGTTTTGGCTGCATTGGTTAAAAGAACCAATGAGCCAAGATCAGGAAAATCTCTAAGTCCCACATGACATCACAACAACTTGAAGATCAAAGATCTGAAGTACAAACAGCTGAAGATCCCAAAGTGCTGAAGATAAGTACTGAAGTTGAAGTACTGATAAACACAAGTACTGAAGACTTCAAGTATTGAAGACAAGTGCTGAAGATCAAAGTCTGAAGAACTGAAGAACTGAAGATCAACTGCTGATGCACAAAGTCTGAAGACAACGACTGAAGACATCAGCTGATGACAACTATTGAAGTCATCAGCTGATGAATCATCTGGACCAAAGTCTGAAGACCAAAGTGCTGAAGCCTCAGAGTTTGTCACAACAGCTGACGAAGTCTTCTTCAGTTGTTGTGATGGTTTTTCCTTTCAGTATTTTTATATTTTTTCTTTCAGTAGTTTGTACAACAGCTGAAGAGTTTGTTCTTCAGCTGTTATAGTTCAGTAGTTGTAAACGACTGAAGAGTTTGTTCTTCAGTCGTTGTAGCCTTTCAGTAGTTTCCTTTTCAGTACTTGTAATAGGTAGAACACTTAGGAATTTTGTAAGAAGATGTCAGCTGTTATGACATCTTCAGTAGTTGTGTTCTATCAGTAGTTAGTTAAATAACTGTTAAATGTCAGTGGAATCTGACAACAGTATGGGTCTTTTGCCTATAAAAGGGCAGTGACCTGATTGTATTCCACGCCGAAACATGTGAAACAAACAGAATATTATTCCTTTTATGCAGAATTATTCTCTCTCTCTACATTTACTTTACATACAATATTCTTTATGTTCTTGCATTAATTGCTAATTATCATGCTAATCCGCTGCGAACACAACCTAATTGATCAAACTAGAGGCTGAGATCCTGTCAATTATCAATAATTTCCAACAATCCCCCACATGAATGGAAATCAATTCTCCAAAAAAATTTAGCAGTCAAGTGTTGCAGGATAGGTAGGTCTTCCCTTTGAACCTTCCTTTGTGATGTATACTTAGTCTCCTAGTGGTGTGTAGACACGATGTCTTTGAACAGACCCTGTTTTATGTAGACGACAATATACATTCACACAACACTCTTCCTGGTCTGATCAACCCCTCATTGTCGTGTCCGTTAATGGTCATGGAACACTTTTCTGGTTCTGCGAGAGCTCTAGGATTTACGCCTCCCCACAAATCCATTTGAAGCGACCCCACTTCTCTCTAACATAGGTGATTCGGTGAATCATTAAAAGCATCATAGTTATATTGATTCCCACGAATCATCTAACCTTAATATGCTTAACCTCACTTTGGTCACTTGTTCGGGGTACTCCCCCAGAGTGAATGGACTAGGAAGTTTGTCACTCCCTTAGGTTTTAGGGTACTCCCCTATAGTGACTCCGTTGGTCATATGATTAAGTTGTCCTATTGAACCTAGATCTTGGGATCTCCAGTCAACTAGGTTAGGTTTCCCTCATATTCTCCTTTTTCACGGGCTTTAGTCCCATTCCTTTTGACAACTTATAAACTATTTCTGTGCTTAAGCCTTTGTTAACGGGTCTGTAATGTTATCTATTGACTTGACATGGTCAATCATGATAACACCCGTTGATATTAGTTGTCGTATTGTGTTATGTCTACGCCTGATGTGCCTTGATTTGCCATTGTACATTGAGCTTTTGGCTCTACCAATTGCCGACTCACTATCACAATGTATGCAAATAGCCGATAACGGCTTTGGCATCTTGGAATGTCTTCTACAAATTGACGTAGCCATTCAGCCTCTTCTCCGGCTTTATCCAAAGCAATAAATTCCGATTCCATTGTGGATCTAGCTATAACAGTTTGCTTGGATGATCTCCAAGATATTGCTGCTCCACCAAGTAAGAACACATACCCACTTGTTGATTTGGAATCTTTTACATCCGATATCCAGTTTGCATCAGTATACCCTTCAATCACAGCTGGATGACGGGTATAATGCAATCCATAGTCTCTTGTGTATCTTATGTATCTAAGCACCCTCGTTATACTCTTCCAATGTTCTGAGCTTGGATTACTAGTATATCTGCTTAGCCTACTCACCGCGTATGCTAAGTCGGGTCTAGTACATGTCATTAGATACATTAGACTACCAATGATTCTTGAATACTCTAACTGAGCAACACCCTCGCCTATATTTTTCTTTAGATGTTGGTGGTATCAACTGGAGAACGTACTACACGCGTGTCTCCCGAGTTGAATTTTTCAAGAATTTTATCCACATAATGTGCTTGACTTAACACAAGACCATCTTGGGTTCGAATAATTTTCACTCCTAAAATTACATCCGCTAAACCCATGTCTTTCATATCAAATCTTCCTTTCAACATGTCCTTAGTAGATCTTATTATTTTATCATTACTCCCAATGATAAGCATATCATCTACATAAAGACATAAAATCACATAACCTCCTGTTGTATCTTTCACATATACATATTGTCACACTCATTTATTTTGAAATCGTTGTCAATCATGACACGATCAAACTTTTGGTGCCACTGTTTTGGAGCTTGCTTTAAGCCATACAATGACTTGACCAATTTACATACTTTACCCTCTGACCATGGGCAGAGAAACCCTCAGGTTGCTCCATGTAAATCTCTTCTTCTAAATCGCCATTTAGAAATGCGGTTTTGACATCCATTTGGTGTACTTCCAAATTTCTTAATGCCGCAATAGCAAGAACCATTCGTATGGAGGTTATGCGAGTCACAGGTGAGTAAGTATCAAAATAGTCTAGACCTTCCTTTTGTCTAAACCTTTGACTACTAGCCTTGCTTTGTATTTATCAATACTTCCATCGGCTTTCATCTTCTTTTCGAATATCCAACGATATCCAAGCGGTTTACAACCAGGAGGAAGATCTACTAGCTCCCAAGTATGGTTGTGAAGAATTGAATCAATTTCATTCTTGATTGCCTCTTTCCATTGAGGTCCTTCCGAAGAGGATACCGCTTCATGATAGGTATTAGGCTCACCCTCAACCATATAACTTACGAAGTCTGGACCAAAGGATTTCTCAACTCGTGCCCTTTTACTTCGTCTAATTCCCTCTTCAACCTCAGGTCGTTCATGTTGACTATCATGAACTATGTCATCAATTTGTGTTGATGAACTTACATTTCCATCATCAAACCGCGATGATGTAGATGCATGTGTTTGTCCTCGCATTGGAAACACATTTTCAAAATATGAAGCATTCCCCGACCTTATCTCCATGATAGTGTTCTTTTGTACATCGGGATTCTTGGACTCATGTACAAGAAATCGATGTGCATTACTGTTTTGAGCATATCCAATGAATATGCAATCAACAGTTTTGGGTCCTAGTTTTGAGCTTTAGGCGGTGGTACAATTACCTTAGCTAGGCACCCCCACACTTTGAGATACTTATATGATGGTTTTCTACCCATCCATAACTCATAAGGGGTTACATCCCTTTTCTTTGGTGGTATTTTATTTAAAAGATAATTTGCCGAGAGGATAGCTTCCCCCACATGTCATGGCTCATCCCAGAGCTTATCAACATGGCATTCATCATCTGTTTTAAAGTACGGTTTTTCCGTTCCGCAATGCCATTTGATTGTGGTGAGTAAGATGCTGTACATTCATGTATTATACCACTTTTTGCACATAAATCGGCGAACGGTGCAACATATTCACCACCTCTATCGCTTCGCAAAGCTTTAATTTCTTGTTTAGTGATTCTCAACTTTGTTTTATACAAGATAAATTTGTTGATTGCCTCATCCTTACTTTTAAGTAAGTATACATAACAATATCTAGTGCAATCATCAATAAAAGTGATGAAATATTTGTTGCCACCTCTTGTTGGGTGTGCTTTTAAATCACATATGTCGGTGTGAATTAAACCAAGGGTTAGGGTTATTCTTTCAACCGGTTTAAATGATGATCTTGTAAGTTTTGCTTCAACGTATGTTTCACATTTAGAGTTTGTGTCAATATGGAATGTAGGTATGCATTTTAAATTTATTAAACGACGAATAGAATTATAATTTACATGTCCTAGTCTACCATGCCAAACATTTGAAGACTCAAGCATATAAATAGAAATAGTAGTCTTATTCATTTCACTTTTAATAACGGTTACATTCATCTTAAACATACCATTAAGGGCATAACCCTTCCCCACATACATTCCACGTTTAGTAAGGACAAACTTGTCCGACTCAAACACTAAACGAAAACCAAACTTATTAAGCAACCATCCCGAAACAAGATTCTTCCGAATCTCCGGGACATACAAGGTGTTGCTCAAGGTGAGTTCCTTCCCGGAAGTCATCTTTAAGATCACATTTCCTTCGCCTTTGATGTCGGCCGTAGCTTTGTTACCCATGTAAAGCTTTTCATCACCCTTAACCTCTTTAAAAGTGCTAAAGAGTGTCTTGTCACCACACACATGACGGGTAGCTCCCGTATCAATGAACCATCCATGTGGATTGTCTCCCACGAGGTTGACTTCTTCCACCATTGCCGATAGCTCGGTGATCATTGCCACTAGCGGTTCACCGTCTTCATCCATCATATGCGCACGCTCACGCTTTGGTTGCTTACATTGATTAGCACGGTGCCCCGTCTCATTACAATTGTAGCAAATACCTTGGAAAGGAGGAGGTGGAGGTTTCTTTTTCATAACTCCTTTCTTTGGTCCAAGGTTCACCTTTGGTTTCCCAATTGGCTTTTTCCCTTTACCTTTATAACCCCTTGACGATTGTCCATGTTCAACACATTTGCCTTTGCCATCGGTTCCACACGGATGCCTTTTTGAGCCATTTTGTTGTCTTCTTCAATTCGAAGACGAACAATAAGTTCATCCACAGTCATCTCCTTTTGTTTAAGCTTAAGATAATTCTTAAACTCTATCCAACTTGGAGGCAACTTTTCAATCATGGATGCAACTTGGAAGGTGTCATTGAGAGGCATCCCCTCAGCATGAATTTCATGAAGTATAACTTGTAACTCTTGAATTTGGCTAATCACAGTCTTGTCATCAACCATTTTAAAATTCAAGAACCGAGCCACAATGAATTTCTTGCTACCGGCATCCTCGGTTTTATACTTCTTGTCTAAAGACTCCCATAGTTCTTTGGCAGTCTTTATGTTGCAATACACGTTATACAATGAATCACAAAGACCATTCAAAACGTAGTTGCGACAAAGAAATTCCGAATGCTTCCAAGCATCAATGGCACTCAAGGCTTGAGCATCATCCCTTCTTTAGGTAGAGGAGCAGTTTTTCCAAGAACTGTGCTAAGTTCAAGGTGGTCAAATAGAAGAACATCTTCTGTTGCCATCTTTTGAAGTGGACACCCGTAAACTTTTGGGTTTTTCCACATGGTTCGCCACAGTGGTCGCTCCCACCGTGGTTGCAGCTAAAGGGGCAGATAAAGAAGAACTCATAGCACTAGAAGACATGTTGTTTGCTGTTTTGCACAAAAACAGTTTAAGTTAGAACAATTTTCAACAAATTAAAATAACTATGAAATTGAAAAGGTTTCAAACTATTTTCACAGTTCTATAAAATTCAACAAGAGATGTTCTAAGTCCAACTTTGAAGATCACTTGTGAATAATAAAATGAAAACAGTTATAACCACAACTAATGAAAAAAATATATAAACTATTTTCAGAATTCTATAGAACTCAACGAGAGATGTTCTAAGTCCAACTTTGAAGATCACTCGTAAATAAGAAAATGAAAATAATTTTTTTAAAAAAACACAGATTAATATATGAACGGTTTTTTTTTAAATTTGTTTTAAGTTTGTATGAACCGTTCATATAAAATAAAAAATCAAACAATTTTATTAATGTACTCAATACAAATGAAATAAAGAAATGATTATCTATCACTTTACAATAGTAATTTTACAGAAATAGAAGAAACAAATGTAAAAGCTGAGGATCGTGTTCAACACGGGGCCCTTAAAACAAATTCCCAGCCTCCCAAGAGAACTCAGTTTGTTTCCCAGGGTACAACAGCCGAAGCAGTTTGTACTGCCAGGATTGATCTAGAACCCGAACTTATTGTAGAAGAGAATCCAGAGAGATAGAGAACCTGTTTTGCTGCAGGTTTTGAGATGTGTGTTGGTGTATCTTCCTACTGAGGCACCCTCAGTATTTATAGTGGATTCGAACCATAACAGCCACCCAGCCATTAATCCGAATTCGTAACCGCTCATTTAATCCGTCATTATCAGTCGTCGGTTTCGTGTAACGGAAGCTGTTACGAGTCATGGCTCTGACCACGCACCAAGGTCTGTCGCACTTGACCAGACCCTCGAACCAACCTTCAAAAATACTAAGGCGGCTCTCAAGCGGCTCGCGTGCAAAGTGCGCCATCAAAGCGTCACATTGCGCCCACATGCCCACGCCGCGCGCGCGCGTGAGCGAGTGCGAGTTAAGGGTGCTTCGCACCCTTCGCGAATCCACTTAGTGTGAAATCTTAGAAAACAATATAGACAAGAGGTTATAGAATATAAACCATTTATATTATCTCTTTCCTCCGATGTGGGACAATTTCCCACACTATTAATTTCTAATGTCACATTAATTTTCATTCAACACTATAATTTATTGACTAAATATTAATAACCATATTAATATTATCAATAAATTTCCAACATTTTCAAGCTATAAAATTGAGTTAGATATAAAACAATGACTGGTTTAGACAAGAAACAATCAAAAGAATGCCTAATTATTATAATAAAAATACAAAAAATATATATATACAATGATACAATCAACAAGACAATAATAAAAGCCTCTTAACATATATGTATGTGTGTATATCAAATTTTAATAGCAGGATTTAAAGAATAAAACAACCAAGTAATGGTGAAGATTGAAGAACACCAATGTCTAATCTCTGATGATGAATTGTTGATGAAGAAGGCTAAATCGAGAGATCAAGAACAAAATTTGATGATGAGCACTTATTGAACATAACATTACGATAAACGCTTGATATATCAAAAGACCAGAGAACACAATCAGATGATGAACACAATCGAGATGCGAAAACTGAAAACACAATCTAAAAATTTAATGAAGTGATGATGAACAATCTTAAAATGGTTGCTCGATGCCTCGATCGCCTCTTTATCTCTAGTTCATTGCTGTGATTCTTGAAATCTTGTAAGCTTAGCCACGTAGGTATAATTCATATCTATTTAAAATTTAAACAACGTGTGATACTCTGATGTGAGTTTAAAGAACTGAAGCAAGATGGATTGGTGGAGTGATGGCTTATTGAATTGTAAGCCTAGAGCCCTAGATTATTTTCATAAGCATTTGTGCCGCCCCTAAATAAAACAAATTACAAAGATTTTAAACTAACAAGACAATAATATTTGACCGTCTATGCTGCTGTAGACGTAAAATGTTGTTAATGCACACGTTAAATGTAGATAACATACATGTAGAATTATAACAAAGCTAGCATTTGATTAAAACAAGAAGTAATTTAACACTCCATCGTCCTCATAGCCCACAAAAGTGTATTCAAGATCAACGAAACAATCCTTTAGAGATATCATCTTCTACTATCTTTAGTTGTATTTATACCAAACAAACATATGAGATGTTTTATTTTGTTTATATATCAAGTATAACAGTTTAATCATAATTTCATATATAACTATATGTTTATTATATGTTCGATTCAAGCATATAACATTAGTTACATTAAATGTAAATGTAATGATTATAAGTAAGTTTTCTTACCATGTTTTAAGTTGATTAAGACATCCATAATGGTTTAGTAAGTGTGAGAAAAATTTATTCATTATAGGTATCACCTAGGCAATATTTGTGTTAACACTCACACTTAATAAGAGGTGTAATGGTTTAATGACTTTGACTATTTTTTTAATTAAGAAATTGACATGTGTAAGCATCTTATTGGACCACCATACCAAACTTTTTCTTCTACGCTAGTGTAACATCCCAACCCCGAGAGTCTGACGTGTCATTATTACAGATATCAAATCAAAAATCAAATCCATTATATAAAGAGAAGGTTTGAAATCCGTAATTCAACAAACCATATACTTCAAAGGAACCTAATTAAATATTCATTACATCAATTAAAGCAAAAGCAAAGCCTTGATATAAAGAGAAGGTTTGAAATCCGTAATTCAACAAACCATATACTTCAAAGGAACCTAATTAAATACAGTTGAGACAAAAGTTGCTCAGTGACGGAAAAAACAATAATAGTGACGATATAACGATAAAACGTATTATTAAACTTCTATATACGAAACTGATACAGAACTGATCATATGATACTTAAAACTGAAATATGATTCCAAGCATATAATACTTATGTATGATACTAAACTGGACATGTAATACTTAAACTGAACTGATCTACACGACTAATATTCACAAATAAAATACGTCATGTAAAATAAAAGTACACAAAGTCAAAACTGAACTGATAAGTACATAGCTAGCTAGACTATACATAAATAAGATGGTGTGTGGGCTTACACACATGATTCTATCCCCCAAAACTGAACTGATTTGAACTGAACTAGGATTGATCCATCCGCCTCCCAAATAAATATGACCAAAGTACTACTTGAGTACTAACGTGTTAACGGAGACACCGTGAACTTTTTATAAACATTGTCACGAAAAGTGTCATTTCATTGATGTCATGATGACATGTCGGACAGGCTCGGGTAACAGAGTGCTCAATCAAAGGTAGTATAGCTACCAATATATAACGTATCAATAAATGTCATCTTATTGTTCACGGGACCATGCAATAATGAGAATAAATTTATAAATTATCTATTGCATGCTACAAGTCTCAATAAGTAAAACTAAAAGTCAAATGAGTCAAAGCAGAACTAATTCAATAATGCTAGACGACTAGTAAATGCCCGAAGGTCACACGAGTCATATCAACGAAACCAGGTATCAAAAATCCGTACTATAAAGTAACAGAAAATAAGATTTATACTAAGATAGAAAAAACCAAGAATCTATACCTCAGTTTAGCAAAGCAGAATAGTCAAAGTCGAGTCACGCTCAAATCGTGTTAGTTATGCATTTTTTTTATTATCTTGAATGAATTTATGAAACCTCTATAAAATCGTCTTATTAGTTATCTGAAAATAGTCTAGGCGAGGAAGATCCTTTAAATTATTAGTACTTATATTGTACATCTATTAAATATCTAACATAACCACCTTCATTATTGGTATGCATGAACTTTCATGAAAATGAATCCAAGATAAACTTATATGTTGAGCTATGTAAAACTATTAATGTATAATAATATTTTTAGCTTGATTAAAATCTAATTTTCCAACCACGTAGGTTATGGCCATACTATTCGAATATCTAATTTACCCATTTATATATAACGGTTATCTCCATTTGGCATGCCCACATGCGTTTATTATTAGTTAAAACATACTTATGAGATTGATACCTACTATACCTATCCATATCTTAATTAATTGGGTTACAATTTGCAGACTCAACTGCATAAATATTTATATAACCCAAATATCACATACATATTTGTATCTAGTTATTAAATGAATAAATCGACTCTTGGATGCAAGCTGATGTAAGTCGTTTAATGTGCGTACATATGGTAGGGAGCTTTTTCTTGGCTAGCTTGAAGGACCCAATTACAATAGGAAGAACGGAAACACCCAGTTCGGTATGCCCACATATGCAACCGAGTAAAGAAATGACGAATGGAGGCCTAATACCGTTGGATTTTAGGTGGCTTAATTAGCAAAATTTTAATACTAACTTATCATATAGGCACCGAAAAAGAAAACTCATGCAACCAATTCACATATTCAAGTTAATTACTCATGTTTTGTTAATGTAGTTCCCATCGTGGGTACAGTTTTAGACTACTAGCAATTATTCGGATATTAAAACCCGCACAGAATTAGAAGATCGATGTATTCACCTGGATTGTACGTGGTCAACGAGTGGAACGGATACGAGTGTGCGAACTACTTGGTTGGTGATCGACCCGAAGAATACGACAGTATTGATCCGTGGAGGCTGCGTTTTATATCACAATGGGATCGGTATTGAATATATAAACTCTCTGATCAATATCTCATAGAGCTCAGATTCGAACGTGAATAAAAAGGACTAGTTTTGTACCTGTTGGCGTATCAAAACGATCAGCTCCGAAGCTTATGTGAACTGCATCGTGGCTCCGTGTTGCAAAGATGATGCCACGGTGGACTCTAACCAACGACAGAGATGATTTTGATGGTGTATTAAGGCCTAGCGGCAGCGATCTGCCGGTGGTGGTGTGGTACAATGGTAGTTAGCGGTGGTCTCAACCGATGGTGATGGCTAGTCAATATCGCAACATGATTTAAAGTTAAGAGGTGTGAGGGAATCACAGGTTTGAAGGGGTATATATCGGTTGATCGAGAGAAAGGGAAAGCGATTAACGTCCCGTTCTCCTTGCAAAGTGGTTGTAGCAGATAGGGATTTAAAAGGGTGTTACTATACGTACCCTTTAATTTTTTTACTTGTCATACCCCTTCCCTTCAAGTTTTTAAAAAATACAATTGATCATTTTGTTTTCATTTTATCCGTTTTGAAATTTATTGTGATAGTAACAAATAAAAGTTTATACTATTTTTAATATGTTTTTATTCTAATAATCTCTCTCTCTCTCTCTCTATATATATATATATATATATATATATATGAATTTGAATTCTTAGAACAATCTAACAATTTAAATATGTTTTTATTCACCTTGTCACTTTTTAACTCTCTTTATAAATATTTTTAAATTTGAATAACAATAAATCATTTTAGTAGAAATAAAATTTTCAACCAATAATTAAATTTAATATAAACTGTTAATTACTTTACATAATTACATACTATCAACCAATTAAAACTTATCTCTTCGTATTATAAATCAATTATGGTGTACTATTAATTTAATATAAACATACAACATTTGAAATTATTAAAAAAATATAAGATTAAATTGATTGATTTAGAATTCAAACATTAATTTAATTTAATTTGAGAATGTAAAGATATAATAGGCAATATAAAAGTTTTTTTCAAATAATTACAATGGGGGAATATGAAAATTTTTAAATTTAATTTTCGGGGGGGGGGGGGGTTTCACACCCCGACCGATGGCGGAATCATCGAGGCGGACGAATGTGAATCGATTGTTCATAGCACAAGGTAATAAATACGTTGAAATAACATTTAATAACCATTTATTTATTGAATAATGTCATTCAAGTCTCACATTACAACGTAATTAAAGTAAAACCATGAAATATAATATTGTCTTCTTTATTTTTGACTAAGTCCAACCCTATATGATCAGAGAGAATTCCACTAAATAGCATTTCCTGAAATCATGTGAAAAAGTAACGAGTCAGCTAAAGAATTAGCCGGTGAGTAATCACAGGTTTAAACACACACAAAATTTGATTGAATACTTGAAAACAATTCAATTCACATGGTAATGTTATAACTAACATGCAACAATGTATCATAAATGACAAACAACACGATCAAACCTATTGACTGAATTGACTCGGTCCACAGACGAAGCCTTATAGAATGTATGTTTCCGGTTTCAATCACCACGCGACTAAACAAATGGGGTGGGTTGTCAAACCAATAGATCTATCATTGTTACCATGGTTGTGTAAATTAATGATCATGTTATCAAGTTTATCTAAATACGAACGCATAATTGCAAGTAAATAACATAACACGTATTGAATTGAATATTAGTATGAAATAGAATAAAAATGAATAAACATGGTTGCGTATGATATCACATGATTTCCCCAAATAATAAAACATGTAAAATGGGCAATGAATACTCACTTGATAATTATAAGCGTGTTGAAAATATTAGAATGATAGACGTGACACCAAAGGAAACTCCTCGAGGTTCAACCTAAGTTTTGACGTTCTCTTTGTTAGAATAACAATGGCTGAGCGACTTATGTATGAATTAGGGTTCTTGATTGGGCTTTGGGATTTTAATAAAATGTAATAGCTTGATTGAACAAAATAAATTAATTGAATAATACAATTTATTTTTTAAAAAATATAACACTAATGATTAATTAGTGAAATGAGTTATTATCCATAATGAAATATTTCATTTCAATAATTAGTTATGAAATGTTTTGTTAAAAATGATTGAATGAGTATTTGACTATTGGAAGGGTTTACAAAATTTAAGACTTATAAATAACATTTACATTTTTTAGAAGGTTTAAGATAAAAGTATTACCTTTAAAGTTTTCAGAAATTAATTTATAAATTTCTGAAATAAATGTAATTAAGAAAATATATATTATTTTTATTTAATAGCTTTTAGAAATTTCTAGAATTTAAAATGATTAAAAAAATTGTTTTTAAAAATATGTATTGGACCGGGGTCGAACCCGGGTCCTCTTTGGGTGAGGGGTGTGGCTTACCAGTTGGGCAGAAGCCCATGATCTGATAAAACTCAGATTTTAAACCTTAAAAACCATAATTAAGTATTTCCCCCAAATTTAACATGAACCCTAGATTCAATTTGTATCAAATTGAACATGAAAGCTAAATCAATAACCAAATCAATCATAGGGCTTTTGATTAGCATCCAAAAACGGGCGTAATCATGTATGTAATTACCTGGTTTGAGATAGAATCGATGATTTAAGAAAACTTGAACGAGTCGCGACGGGTGGTAGTCGATTGGAGTTGATTTTGTTGATCAAAATCGAATTAATTGTGCAGAAAGCTTCAATTGGACCAGATGATCAAAAGCCCTCAATCAATTTCTGTTGAGGTTGCTTCGAATATGGAGTTCGGCCGAGTGCGGGTTGCGAGTGAAGATGGAGATCGAAAGAGATGGTGGGGTTTGTTTTGTTTGTAATTGAAGTTTCAGAAAGTTCAAAGTGATCGAATTGAAGGTGTCACTATGCGTTTATAGTCCGATTGTAACTGTTTCAAATCAAACGAGTTTAAGGTTGATTCGGGAGTTTCGGGTCACGATTCGATTATAATTACATGATGTTATTAGTAATTATTGGTATGTTTGAATTCGTAATGCTCACAGAATCGTTTTCAGTTGATTAATTTGGTTGTTTGCGTTGATGATCGAGTCGAAACCGTTTGAAATTTGAATGTGGGTTTCGGTTTTAGTTTGAACGCTCATAACGATCATTGATGTCGAGTAAAAACATAGTGACAGGTTCGAATCAAGGTCGCGAAAGGTTTTAAATGGTTTAATTTCATTAAACCTCATGTTCGGTTGAGGTTTGGTGGTCGCCGGAGGCCGCCGGAGTCGACCACCGGAAAAACGGGCCGGCGAAAAGGGGAGGGAATTACTAAGTTTAATAATTGACGGTTTTGGTCCCTGCGGTTTGAGTTTTTATTATTTCATATGCAAACTTCCCTTTTAAGTTTTCCAAATTGGCATTAAAGCCCCCTTGACTTCATAATTCAAGGTTTTAAACATCTTCCCATCTCATTAGTTATTACTTTTATTATTATTGTTATATTATTATTATTATTATTATGTGTATTTTATTAAATTGATTATTAACCATTAAATCAATGAATAAAAGGATAAATTACAAGGAGTAACCATAAATAACACTCATGGTTTTACGAATGTCATAAAAGGTCCTTACAAGAATATAACAGGGTTAAATTTTATTTAACGAAAATACGAAATGTTACAGTCTCCCCTACTTTAAGGAATTTCGTCCCGAAATTTGATCACGAAGAGGCTGAGACAAAAAGGTGAGGATACTTGGATTTCATTTGGTCTTCACGCTCCCAAGTGAACTCTGGGCCACGTTTAGACTCCCAACGAACCTTGACGATAGGGATTCGGCTACGCTTGAGTTGTTTGATTTCACGGTCCATGATCTCCACAGTCCTTTCGATAAAGTGCATGGATTCATCAATTTGAAATTCATCAAGTGGAATGCGGAGGTTCTCATCAGCAAGGCATTTCTTGAGGTTGGAAACATGAAAGGTTGGGTGAATGTTGCTGAGTTCTTGAGGCAGTTCAAGTTTGTAAGCTACTTTCCCAATACGCTCAAGCACTTTGAATGGACCCACATAACGAGGTGCTAGTTTCCCTTTCTTCCCAAAACGGATCACCCCTTTCCAAGGTGATACCTTCAGGAGTACGAGGTCACCGACGTTGTATTCCATGGGTTTCCGTCCCTTATCAGCATAATGCTTCTGACGATTTCTAGCAGCCAGCAAGTTATCACGAATCTTGTGAATCTTATCGGTTGATTCCTGAATCAGTTCAGGACCGGTGATTTGTGCATCTCCTATCTCAGACCAACATATGGGAGATCGACACTTGCGACTGTACAAAGCTTCAAATGGTGCCATTTGGATACTTGTATGGTAGCTGTTGTTGTATGAAAATTCGATTAACGGTAGATGAGAATCCCAAGAGCCACTAAAGTCAATGACACACGCTCGAAGCATATCCTCGAGAGTCTGTATTGTTCTTTCAGTCTACCCATCGGTTTGAGGGTGATAAGCTGTGCTGAGATTGAGTCGGGTTCCCAAAGACGATTGAAGACTTTGCCAGAAATGGGAGATGAATCGACCATCACAATCGGAGATAATATTTAATGGCACACCATGACGGCTGACTATTTCATTGATATAGATACGAGCTAATTTCTCCACTCGAAAATCTTCACGAATCGGTATGAAGTGTGCCGATTTAGTCAATCGATCAACGATGACACAAATACTATCATAACCGCTAGAGGTTCGAGGCAATTTGGTAATGAAGTCCATGGATATGTCTTCCCACTTCCACACTGGAATATCAGGTTGAACAAGTAATCCAGACGGACGTTGATGTTCGGCTTTAACCTTTGAACAGGTGAGGCATTTGGACACATACAAAGCTATATACTTTTTCATGCCGGGCCACCAATACTGATTACGGAGATTCATAAACATCTTATCCGCACCGGGATGGATGGAATAACGAGTTTTGTGAGCCTCGCTCATGATGAGGATTCGGAGATCATTGCGTTTAGGAATCCAAAGACGATCCAGAAAATACAACAAACCATCAGGTTTTGTTTCCAATTGAAGTTCAGCGCCGCATGACATTTCATCGTACATGTTACCCTCAGTGACTGACTCGTGTTGGGCTTCGAGAATTTGAGTTTTAAGTTCGGATTGAATCGTCACACTTTGGAGTATGACATAATCCTTACGACTCAATGCATCGGCTACGACATTCGCTTTTCCAGGGTGATAGCGAATTTCACAATCGTAGTCATTGAGTAACTCAACCCATCGCCGTTGTCTCATGTTTAGTTCTTTTTGATTGAAAATGTGCTGAAGACTCTTATGGTCAGTGAATACAACACACTTGGTGCCGTAAAGATAGTGTCTCCAGATTTTGAGTGCGAAAACCACAGCTCCTAATTCGAGATCATGAGTTGTGTAATTTTTCTCATGGATTTTGAGTTGTCTTGAGGCATAGGCTATGACTTTTCCTCGTTGCATGAGGACACAACCAAGACCTTGCTTGGAAGCATCGCAGTAAACAACAAAATCATCATTTCCATCAGGGAGGGTCAAGATTGGAGCATCGCATGACTTTTGTTTAAGTGTTTGGAATGCTTTTTCTTGATCTGGTCCCCACTGGAAAGACTTATCCTTGTGGGTCAAGGCAGTAAGAGGCACAGCGATCTTTGAGAAATTTGGGATGAAACGCCGATAGTAGCCGGCCAAGCCAAGAAATGAACGGATCTCAGTGGGAGTTTTAGGTTCTACCCAATTCTTTACCGCCTCAATCTTTGCGGGATCCACATGAATTCCTTTATCATTTACGATGTGACCAAGGAATTGTACCTCTTTTAGCCAGAATTCGCACTTGGAAAACTTAGCATATAGTTTCTCCTCTTTCAGAAGCTCAAGAATCAAACGGAGGTGATGTTCATGCTCGGATCTTGATTTTGAATAAATCAGAATGTCGTCGATGAAGACGATCACAAACTTGTCTAGGTATGGCTTACACACGCGGTTTATTAAATCCATGAACACAGCTGGTGCGTTGGTCAAACCAAATGGCATAACCAGAAATTCGTAATGACCATATCTCGTACGGAAAGCTGTTTTGGGAATGTCGTCATCATGCACTCGTAGTTGATGATAACCAGAACGAAGGTCAATCTTGGAAAAGTATGAAGCGCCTTGAAGTTGGTCAAACAAATCATCGATTCTTGGTAGAGGATACCGGTTCTTAACAGTAAGCTTGTTGAGCTCCCGATAATCGATACACATACGAAATGAGCCATCTTTCTTCTTCACAAACAATACCGGGGCTCCCCAAGGTGAGGAACTTGGTCGAATGAAATCTTTATCGGAAAGTTCTTGAAGTTGACTAGCAAGTTCTTGCATCTCAGATGGTGCAAGACGATATGGAGATTTTGCTACAGGTGTTGCACCAGGCACAAGATCGATACGAAACTCGACTTGACGAACAGGAGGGAGTCCAGTTAAGTCATCGGGGAACACTTCCGGAAAATCACGAATGATCAGAATATCCTCGACTTTCTTTGACTTCTCATTCGTTTTCACGATATGTACTAAGAAAGCCACATAATGCTTGCGAAGGTACTTTTGAGCTTTGGTACATGACATAAGTCGAAGGCCTTTGGAAGGTTTTTCTCCATAAATATTTAACACCTTTTCGGGCGCAAGAGGGATCCGGATGATTTTCTCGTAACAAACAACTTCAGCATGGTTCTTAGATAGCCAATCCATGCCTATAATGACGTCGAAATTTCCAAGTTGCATCGGTGTGAGATCGATAGGAAAATCATGCTCGTTAAGACTAAGGATACAGTTTGGAATAATTGAATCGATTGTGATAGGTTTCCCGTCGGCTATCTATACCGTAAATGGTTTTCTCAACTTAGTCCGTGCACTAGCAAGTAAGGGCTCAAATTCTAAGGACACAAAACTTTTGTCGGCGCCGGTATCAAATAAAACTGAAGCATAATGATTATTGATTAAAAACATACCGTTCACCACATCGCTATTGGTTTGCGCTTGATGAGCATTGATGTTAAAAGCACGTCCTTGAGCCGTAGGCACCGTGCTGACAAGTTGAGGGCATCGATTGCGGAAGTGGTTCGGATCACCACATTGATAGCATGCACGACCCTGAGTAATTGCAGGAGGATGTTGAAGAACAGGTGCGGTAGCCGGAGTCTTAGCTGCGCTCTTACACACGTTGAAAGTATGACCGAAACGACCATAGTTGGTGCAGCGACGGCATTGTGCATTAGCAGGGTGGTGGTACTTGCAAATATTGCACTGTGGGAAAGTTCCGGTGTAAGGTTTCTTTGCCGAGACTTGATTGTTGGAGACTGGTTGGTAGCTTGGTGCGACTTGATTAACTGGAATAGTAGGGGTAACCACAGCAAAGTTTTGGGATTTAACCTTCCTCTTCTTGTTTTGAGAAGGTTCAGGTTTTTCCTCCTTAGGGGGTTCAGCTGAGGGTTTCTCGGGCACCTTCTTAGCACCCTTCCTAGTCAGGGTTCCAGCCTTGACATGATTGTCAGTTAACTGAGCAGCTAACCGGATGGTATCTTCCAGAGTTGCAGGATTCCTACCCCACACCTGTAACATCCCACATCGGTTGAGAAGGAAAACAAAAGTCTCTTTATAAGGGGCTGGATACCTTCCTCATTGGACGCGTTTTAAAACCGTGATGGGGCTATTCTCCCCAAGTAGTGGACAATATCCGATGCGGTTTCCTGCTTGTTACAGTTGGTATCAGAGCCAGGGCCGGGCCGGTGTGCCAGCGAGGACGCTGGTCTCCCAAGTGGGGGAGGATGTAACATCCCACATCGGTTGCGAAGGAGAACAAAAGTCTCTTTATAAGGGGCTGGATACCTTCCTCATTGGACGCGTTTTAAAACCGTGATGGGGCTATTCTCCCCAAGTAGCGGACAATATCCGATGCGGTTTCCTGCTTGTTACAACACCGTGTCTTGAATTTTCATGGGTAGACCACCGATGTACTTTTCAATGGCCCGGGATAATGGGGTAACCAAGTGGGGAACAAGTAGGCTCAATTCATGAAATCGGTTGGTGTAAGCTAGATTTTCTCCACTTTCTTGAGCTAAGTCCCAGAACTCAGCTTCTAACTTCTTGATCTCATTTCTTGGACAAAATTCCCGAGTCATGAGTTCTTTGACTTCATCCCACGTTAATGCCAAGGCAGCATCAGTTCCACGGGTTCGTTTCTCCCCGTTCCACCAAGTGAGTGCTCTCTTTTGAAGAACACTTGTAGCATAGCGAACCTTGAGATTCTCGGGACACTCACTATTGAGAAAAGTGTTCTCGATACTCTCAAACCACTGTAAAAGACCAGTGGCTCCTTCGGTTCCGCTAAACTTAGTGGGGTTGCAAGAACTGAAGTGCTTGTAAGTACAAACTCGTGGAGGGTTTGGTGCAGCTTGATTTTGAACAACGTTGTTGCCTTGGTTCAAATGAGTAAGTAGTGTTGGGATGACCGCAGCAACTTCACGTGCCACTATAGCAGCAATCTTACGGCCAGAGCTTCTAGATCGGGAGCGGTTTTGACGGGAAGACATGCTGTATAATATGGAAAGAAGAAACCTTTGTGAGAAACGGGTAATTGGTTTTTAAAACTTTTCAATAAAATCGTTAATGAGATTGTTTAAAATAACAATGAGAGGTGAGGAGTGTAAACGTTCGGTTCGCAAACCAAAGCGAATACGTTGACTTATCAAAGTATTTGTGTCCACCACAACCTTAATGAGGACATGCGTACCTATAAGCGAATACTCATCTCGAGGGTCCCAGGTAAGGTAATCAAGTTGTATGAATACCTTGCCTAGACAGAACACCTTAAGATACAGGTATTCCACTCTTCCAGCATTGCATGTTCTCAGTCATGTGACACGGACTTTGACGAGATTTGAAAACCATGAATAACAAATCAAAATTTAAAATTTGAAAACAATTGATTTAGGCACGTAATGCCATATAATATGATTTGAGAATTTGTATGTGAAAGGTAAGAATCAAGATATAAGAGAATGTGATAATCATATAAACATAATAGACATAAGTGACACATATAAGCCCTATCTAAACATATAGAATACATGAGAGGACTCATGTGTAAAGGTATTTAGTTATAGTCTAGGTCATTCCATTTCTAATAACCTAATTCCCTATAACCTTGGCTCTGATACCAATCTGTCACACCCCGACCGATGGCGGAATCATCGAGGCGGACGAATGTGAATCGATTGTTCATAGCACAAGGTAATAAATACGTTGAAATAACATTTAATAACCATTTATTTATTGAATAATGTCATTCAAGTCTCACATTACAACGTAATTAAAGTAAAACCATGAAATATAATATTGTCTTCTTTATTTTTGACTAAGTCCAACCCTATATGATCAGAGAGAATTCCACTAAATAGCATTTCCTGAAATCATGTGAAAAAGTAACGAGTCAGCTAAAGAATTAGCCGGTGAGTAATCACAGGTTTAAACACACACAAAATTTGATTGAATACTTGAAAACAATTCAATTCACATGGTAATGTTATAACTAACATGCAACAATGTATCATAAATGACAAACAACACGATCAAACCTATTGACTGAATTGACTCGGTCCACAGACGAAGCCTTATAGAATGTATGTTTCCGGTTTCAATCACCACGCGACTAAACAAATGGGTGGGTTGTCAAACCAATAGATCTATCATTGTTACCATGGTTGTGTAAATTAATGATCATGTTATCAAGTTATCTAAATACGAACGCATAATTGCAAGTAAATAACATAACACGTATTGAATTGAATATTAGTATGATATAGAATAAAAATGAATAAACATGGTTGCGTATGATATCACATGATTTCCCTAAATAATAAAACATGTTAAATGGGCAATGAATACTCACTTGATAATTATAAGCGTGTTGAAAATATTAGAATGATAGACGTGACACCAAGGAAACTCCTCGAGGTTCAACCTAAGTTTTGACGTTTTCTTTGTTAGAATAACAATGGTTGAGCGACTTATGTATGAATTAGGGTTCTTGATTGGGTTTTGGGATTTCAATAAAATGTAATAGCTTGATTGAACAAAATAAATTAATTGAATAATACAATTTATTTTTTAAAAAATATAACACTAATGATTAATTAGTGAAATGAGTTATTATCTATAATGAAATATTTCATTTCAATAATTAGTTATGAAATGTTTTGTTAAAAATGATTGAATGAGTATTTGACTATTGAAAGGGTTTACAAAATTTAAGACTTATAAATAACATTTACATTTTTTAGAAGGTTTAAGATAAAAGTATCACCTTTAAAGTTTTCAGAAATTAAGTTTTCAGAAATTAATTTATAAATTTCTGAAATAAATGTAATTAAGAAAATATATATTATTTTTATTTAATAGCTTTTAGAAATTTCTAGAATTTAAAATGATTAAAAAAAATTGTTTTTAAAAATATGTATTGGACCGGGGTCGAACCCGGGTCCTCTTTGGGTGAGGGGTGTGGCTTACCAGTTGGGCAGAAGCCCATGATCTGATAAAACTCAGATTTTAAACCTTAAAAACCATAATTAAGTATTTCCCCCAAATTTAACATGAACCCTAGATTCAATTTGTATCAAATTGAACATGAAAGCTAAATCAATAACCAAATCAATCATAGGGCTTTTGATTAGCATCCAAAAACGGGCGTAATCATGTATGTAATTACCTGGTTTGAGATAGAATCGATGATTTAAGAAAACTTGAACGAGTCGCGACGGGTGGTAGTCGATTGGAGTTGATTTTGTTGATCAAAATCGAATTAATTGTGCAGAAAGCTTCAATTGGACCAGATGATCAAAAGCCCTCAATCAATTTCTGTTGAGGTTGCTTCGAATATGGAGTTCGGCCGAGTGCGGGTTGCGAGTGAAGATGGAGATCGAAAGAGATGGTGGGGTTTGTTTTGTTTGTAATTGAAGTTGCAGAAAGTTCAAAGTGATCGAATTGAAGGTGTCACTATGCGTTTATAGTCCGATTGTAACTGTTTCAAATCAAACGAGTTTAAGGTTGATTCGGGAGTTTCGGGTCACGATTCGATTATAATTACATGATGTTATTAGTAATTATTGGTATGTTTGAATTCGTAATGCTCACAGAATCGTTTTCAGTTGATTAATTTGGTTGTTTGCGTTGATGATCGAGTCGAAACCGTTTGAAATTTGAATGTGGGTTTCGGTTTTAGTTTGAACGCTCATAACGATCATTGATGTCGAGTAAAAACATAGTGACAGGTTCGAATCAAGGTCGCGAAAGGTTTTAAATGGTTTAATTTCATTAAACCTCATGTTCGGTTGAGGTTTGGTGGTCGCCGGAGGCCGCCGGAGTCGACCACCGGAAAAACGGGCCGGCGAAAAGGGGAGGGAATTACTAAGTTTAATAATTGACGGTTTTGGTCCCTGCGGTTTGAGTTTTTATTATTTCATATGCAAACTTCCCTTTTAAGTTTTCCAAATTGGCATTAAAGCCCCCTTGACTTCATAATTCAAGGTTTTAAACATCTTCCCATCTCATTAGTTATTACTTTTATTATTATTGTTATTATTATTATTATTATTATTATGTGTATTTTATTAAATTGATTATTAACCATTAAATCAATGAATAAAAGGATAAATTACAAGGAGTAACCATAAATAACACTCATGGTTTTACGAATGTCATAAAAGGTCCTTACAAGAATATAACAGGGTTAAATTTTATTTAACGAAAATACGAAATGTTACAGGGGGGGGGTTTGACAAGTAGAAAATGAGAGCATATATATAACCAATGATTTCGAAACCGGACCGGACCGGCCGGTTCGACCGGGAACCGGTGATGAAGCCGTTCGGTTCGGTGGTTTTGGACCGTTTTCGGTTGAACCGGCCGGTTCGTGCGGTCGACCGGTCCGACCGGAACCAGCGAACCGGGTTGAACCGGTTTTTGGATTTTTTTTTTTTAATTTTAATAGAAAAATATTATTGGATATGGATTAAGGAACACCGGTTCGTTAATTTGGACTATGTTTACTTGAATGGTATGTATTTTGGATGTTGTTTTGGATTAAGGAACACCGGTTCGTTAATATAAATATTTGGAATTTTTTTAAATATTTATGACGTCATCCGGTTCGTAATCCGGTCCGACCGGTCCAATCGGTCCGACCAATGAACCTCTAGACCGTCCGGTTCGCTTTCCAGTCCGGTTTTAAAAACATTGTATATAACCCAACCCGATTTAGAATCCTTTTCACGCTTGTTATAGGCAATGGGAGCAATATTTAGCTGTCAAAACCCAATTGGTCAACAACCAACCCACGTTCATCCTTTCATTTTTTTCCTGTTATTTTTATTATCGTTTTATTTATCATTATTACTGTTATTATTTTATTTAATTAAATTATGCTTTTGTCTCCTCTGGATATTAATATATTATTTTATAAACAATTTCTTTCTTTGTTAAATTGTAATGATATATGTATTTATTTCTAGATGTTATAGCTAGTGAGTCCACTCACAGTGGGTTGCTCACACACGGTTAATATGAGATGATATGACAATTTATATAATACCCATAAAAAATATAATATAATAATAATAATAATAATAATAATAATAATAATAATAATAATAATAATATAATAATAATAATAAAAGTTTAGGGGGTTAGTTGCCATTTTGAAAACTTAATTAATAAGTTTTGTACATCAAATAACAAAAGTTTAAAACACAGGGACCAAAATTGTAACTTTATAAATTTCAACCCAACCCCCTGCCCAATAAACCCCCGCGTTTCCGGCGGTTTCTTCCGGCCACTGTTCCGGCCAAGGCCGGTCGGCTCCGGCGAACCCCAAAGCACACTTAAAATTCGATTTTTCAACCCCACATTGCACCGAATCGTTTAGTGGGACAGATTAGAATCTAAACACACACTACAATTGATCGGATTACAGCTCACGATTGCACTAATCCAACCACTTTATTCCCGATCGGTTACAGCTCAAAAACCCACTTGAATCTTAATAATAATTGAATTAAAGCTACCTAATCAATCATTTATCTACTACTAATCTGTATACACCCTCAAATTCACTCGAAACACTCAAAAATCTCAGATTCGATCTCCACCTTCATCGCGGACCTGCAACTTACTCGAACTCCAGCTTAGGCACGTTCTAATCCCAAATTAGCAGAGGGCTTTCAATTATCATCATCAATAGAAGCTTCTGGTAGAACTAATTTGTGATTAATGGACTATAACTCGTGAAATCAATGTACCATAGCCGCGACCTGTTCTTCGTTAGATCTCGACGTTTTGAACTCCAAATCAGGTAATTAAAGAGGTCTTCTTGCTCGATTTTAGATGGGGATTAAAAGCCCTAAACTTCCGTTGATTAACATACTCGTTTGGATGTTCAATTTTGGATTGATTTCGATTTTAGGGTTCATGATTTGAAATTGGGGATTTTTGGTTCGGGATTGGTTAAAAGAGTTTAAAACCAGCCAAGTTCAGGCGCAGGCGTCCTAGCCTGCTGGTTAAAGCGAAAGAGGGATGGGCAGGAGGTCACGGGTTCGAACCCGAGCCCCTGCCATATTTTTTTTAAAGCCCCGTTTAGCCTTTAAAAATTTTGTAAAAGTTCCTAAAAATTATAAAAACGACTTTTATAAACTCTGTTTATTTTTAGATCATCAACCTTAATTTTCTGTAATTTTCTTTAAGTTTAAACCTTTATAAAACAATATAACAAAGACATTTAGTTTAATTATTTTAATGGATTTCTTTTAAATAAATGGTAAAAATCTGATTAAACATAAAACTCCTTATATGAAGGTATCCAATTAATTTCCTGTAAATTAGTTTGTTAAAAACCTTAACAATTTATATTTATACTATTAACAAACGTTATAAATAGTTTATTTTGTTGAATTAAGTTCGTATTTTACAGCCAATTTACAGAGAGCATAACTCTTTCATAACAGATTCAAATCAGTTAAACTTTATGTCCATGACGAACTCGTCGAAAGACGAATCCGTTGATATATAAAACATCGAAAAACTCATTCGTTTAGACCTCCAAACAGTCATTTTCGTAACAGCTAGCAGTTCTGCGCAGCTGTAAAGATCCACGTTTTTCTCATATTTCGGTAATCCAAATCAGAAACTTTTCTAAATGAAAGTTGTTCAAAAATCACTAATCTAGTAAACTGGAGATTTTCAGTATTTTTAAACGTCGTTTAATATTTTTAACCAGTGCGAAAAGACAGAGGCAGAACTGGAATTTTTCAAACTATAATTTGCGTTACGTTATCGTAGGTTCTCGCGGCGTTAACCGAGCCTAGACCTTTTTCTGATTATTGTCATTCGTGTATAAGGTACGGATTCTTGGTTACCTTTATCATAGTATAAATTCTGTTCTGTTACTTTGTAGTACAGATTTTGATACCATGTTTCCGTTAATATGACTCGTTTGGCCTTTGGTATTTTACTAGTCGTCTAACATTATTTGTTATGCTATGACTCGTTCGATTTGTTAATTTTTCTTGTTGAAGGCTTACAGCATGTAATATATATTTTATAAGTTTGTGCTCATTATTGCATGTTCCTATAAATGTTCTATTGATACGTTATATGTTGGTAGTTGTACTACCATTTGATTTGATACTCTGTTACCCGAGCTCTCCGACATGTCATTGTGGCGTCAATGATGTGACACTTTTCGTGACGGTGTGTAATAAATAGTTCACGGTGTCTCCGTTAACACGTTAGTACTCAGGTAGTACTTTGGCCTTAATATCTGGGAGGCGGATGGATCGATCCTAGTTCAGTTCAGTTCAGTTCAGTTCCGGGGGATGGAATCATGTGTGTACGCCCCACACACCATCTCATTAGTGCATAGTCTAGCTAGCTATGTGCTTATCAGTTCAGTTTTGGCTCTGGGTACTTCTTATATTACACGACTTATTTTGTTTGTATATACACGTCGTGTAGATCAGTTCAGTTCAGTATTACACGTTCAGTTCAGCATCAGTATTATATGTTTAGAATCAGATTACCGTTTCAATACCACATGATCAGTTCAGTATCAGATATCAGTATTTTGTGTTTCGTATCATTACTATTGTTCTTTCCGTCACTGAGCAACTTTTGGCTCAGCCGTATTTCTTTTGTGGTGTTTTCTTATCTGATTGTAGGTAATCAGGGTATTCCGGAAAATGAGTGAAAAGTGGTTGAAGATCAAGATTATATTTTACCTTAATTGATGTAATGAACAACTTAATCAGGTTCTTTCGGATTATTTGGTTTGTTGATTTTATTTCGTTGGGCCGTCTCCTTAATATCATGGATCTGGTTTTTGATTTGATATCTGTAATAGTGACACGTCAGCCTCTCCGGGTTGGGTGTTACAATTTATATACCCCTCTCACGAAGACATTAGAGATGACATGAGACTATTACATTGCATAACACCAACTAGCTATATTTAAACCATATTACCATAAATTAAGCACCCATAAACACACTACTTTTGAAAACAAAAATGACCTTTTATCCAAACTATGCAAAATATTATAAAAAAACACTTTACATATATAGAATAGCTGATAACGTGCAAATAAAACCCTTAAAAAGAATTAAACCAAAGAATATATGTAAATCGCATACTAAATTTATTAAAATGCTAAAAAATATTTATAAATTGTTTAGACTATATAATAACCAAGTTTAGAGCGTATAATTAATCAGCTGTCTAGTTTCCTACTGAGTGTCTTATCATGATACACTGTTAGCACTGGTGTAAATAAGTCAAGTCGTCCGTAGCTTACTTAGGTTCAAGTTAATGATAGCTTAAAACAAGTTAGGCTTAAACAAATTCAAAGTTGGGTATTCAACGAAGAGATTGAGAGAATAATCATAAACAAACCTTATAAAAATAGTCCCAAGTTGTTAGTAAATATTTATAAAAAAATCGTAAAACACAAATATCTTTCTTTCAAAACAACTTAAAAACAATTTTTCAAAACCGGACCGGAAAGCGAACCGGACGGCCTAGAGGTTCACTGGTCGGATCGGTCCGACCGGTCCGACCGGATTACGAACCGGATGACGTCATAAATATTTAGAAAAATATAAAAAATTCCAAATATTTATAAAACTACAAACACATACCATTCAAGTAAACATACTCCAAATTAACACAATATATCATATACATACCAAAATTAACGATTTTAAACAATATATCATGTTTAAACGGTGTTCCTTAATCCAAATCAACATCCAAAATACATACCATTCAAGTAAACATAGTCCAAATTAACGAACCGGTGTTCCTTAATCCATATCCAATAATATTTTCTATTAAAACTAAAAAAAAATAAAATCAAAAAACCGGTTCAACTTGGTTCGCCGGTTCCGGTCGGGCCGGTCGACCGGACGAACCGGCCGGTTCAACCGAAAACGGCCCAAAAACACCGAACCGAACCGACCTCCTCACCGGTTCCCGGTCGAACCGGTCGGACCAGCCGGTCCGGTTTCGAAATCATTGCTTAAAAAGATCAAACGAAGGTAAGTTTCATGCTATATAGCTTAGCGTAGTAATGTACGGAATCATTGTTTGAAAAAAACCGCGTTATATTGCATGACGTCATCGAGTACGACGTTCAACGGTCCATCAAAAACAGTTTCCAAACAACGTAATCCAACCAATGAAGTCACGCCACGTACGCAAACATGGCTTAACTCACTAACTAACTAACTATGATCATAGGCAAGATATTAAGCCCACCAAACCACTCAATTAGTTTAACTCACTAACTATGGCTTTAGAAAACTAAACCATAGTTAAGTTTCACTCTATAAATATCCCCGATATGATCGTCAGGTTGCTCACTCTCTTAAGCAAACGCAAAAAACACACAGTTTAAGGTGAATGAGAGTGTTTCGCGGGAAATTGTTCATTTGTATTGTTCTACCTACAGGTATGTTCTATTGTTCTTTTGCTTGAATTCAACTGCTGATATACTTAAATCGTCTATATGTTCATTAAATTTGAAGGTTATAGATTTTGTATCTTTAATTCCCTACAAATGAGTGTTTATGATCATGTTATTGGTTTGATGTTTGGTGTATATATGTTGAATCGAGTGTTTGTAGTAGTGAATTGAATCATTGATGAGCATGTTGTTGCTTGATTGCTGATTTTTGCCCTCTGTTTTCGGATTGCTATGAAATTGAGATGGAAGTAGTTGGATCGGATCATGATTTCTCTTTCCTGTTAGTGATTGAATGATTGATTTAGAGAACAATATTTGATTATGTGGTAAAAGTGATAATTTGAAAGTTGGATAATTGTGAGTCGATCATGATCCATTGATCCATGAATTGGTCAGTTTGACCATAAAAGTCAATGCTGAAACCACTTTTATGTTTATTATAAATGGTTTTACTTATCAATCTTATCTCATGGACTCATTTTCTTTCTGATCTTTAATCTTGTGCTGTTTATCATTGAGTTTTCTGGTTTTCAGCTGTATAACTTGCTGTGACAGACACGTATCTATGCGAAATCTGTTTTTAAAGAGCGGTGTTAACTCGAGGCTTCTGCCATTCTTCTTTCGTCTTCTGTTTTCATTTATTACTTCTTTGATATCTATGTAGACTAGTTTTCACTATAATCATTTTCAATAACTTGATTTCCAATGATGAGGTCAATCGTGTATTTGTTACTTTGTGCGTTGTTCTATTTTTTACTGGTGTGATTGCTAAATATGCACAGGTTTTCTGTATTGTGCATATTTATTATGCACGGTATACTCCTACATCTACCTATATATCCAAACTAACTAAAACCTTGTGTTGTTTCATGTAGAAACATTAATTTGAGCCAAGATTTCCTTCATCTTGGGAATAAGCTGCAATGTGTCTGTCAACATGTATTCCACTCACATCCGATTGGACAGATGAGGCGATCTTTATGTCCTTATTCAACTTCAAAAGCGGAAAACCTCTGCCCTTAAATGTAACTTCAGATGTAAATCCTTACCAATATAAACCCTCAGATCTATCTGGTTAGTATCAATACTGTAACTAATGTGAATTTGTGATCAAATTGACATAATCAAGATTGATGTGACTTTATCTTGTTTGAAATGTAATTTGCAGCTAATCTATGGTACTTGTGCTCTGGTGTAAAAAAGGATGCAGAGTGTGGATTCTGGCAGGAAACCGAGGCGGCTTGTAAGATATTTTCTAACTCTGTCATCCTTGGTTTGAGAACCACCCTTCAGTTTCACGAGGGCAAGGCCCCACATGGGCGAAAGACTGATTGGGTGATGCAAGAATATAGAATAACCAACAAGTATGACAATGATGCAATGGTATATGCGATATCTGTTTGCTTATTGTATTGAAGGGTATCTTATATGTCAAAAGTTATAACTGATTTGGTTGGATATGTGCAGGATCTTAGAGTATTATGCAGAGTATTTTCGAGTGATGAAAATAGACCACCCTCTGGGCATTGCAGTGCAAAGATCGATATTAAAAACTCCACTAATTTGGGGTCAATAACAGTTTCGACTAGTGAACTTGTAGTGAGTCGGCTTATACCCTCTCATGGTGTCTGTAATGTGTTATAGATATAGATAGAACAAGGTTAAAGTCAATGTTATTTGTTAATTTTACTCAAATTTGTCTATGTTTGGTAGGAAAAGACTGTGGAAAACAAAATAGGATCATCACTCTTGACGAAGAGATCTCCAGAACATTTTCTTGAAAACTCATCCGAAATGGATTGTATTTTGATGGGAGACTACCTTGAGTTAAATGATCTTGTTGATGTAGGATCGTGTTCATCCAGTTCATCGGATTCAAGTTGTTTGACCATGACTTCTGAAGAATACTTTGACTCATTGGCTCTGTTACAAGAACTACAGGATGATAGTATAGATCAAGAAAAAAAAGATTCAAGTGTGAAGCTTAATCTTTCCGCACCTGTAAAGTCAAAAGAAGTGGTGTTACACACAACCACTTCAGGTACGGCTTTTCTCATATTTTGGACTCTATTTATGATAATAGAGGTGGCAAGATGGGTAAATCAGGTAACATGTCAATCGAGCTAGGTTATAAATAGTTTAATTTTAGCTATGATCACATAAATAAATATCATTACATTAATTATATAAATCGACATAGGAGGTTGCATGAGCTAAATTAGACTTTGAGCGACTTTTAATACACTTGACCCATTCTCTTTCTAGTTTTTTTTATTTGAACTGTTTGAGCTTAAAAACCTAACTCAACCCATGAATAAGCAACTGGGTCAAAATTGCTACCTCTAAACTTTTTACTCTCTTGATTATGTATAATATGTTCTTATTGTTATTTTTATCAATAGTGTCTCTAGGAAACAACAAAGCACGCAAACCTTCGACTGAAGAGACCGCCAAACTTGGAAGTACAATAGAAAGCACTTCAAATGGTCTTAACATAACATCATCTTCAAGTAGTTTTGATAACACATCCAAAGAGGGGGATAATGAGCATATTAGATGGACCAAAAGGCGTAAAGTGATGAAGTATTTATGTTTCTTGGCATTTTGAGTAGTTGCTTGCAGGACAAGAGATGGTTCTCTAGAGAGAAGAAACCATGAGTTACATGAGGTGGTGTTTTTTGATACTGATGGTAAGAGGGGACATTACGGGTAGCCAAACTTATTTGTGTTGTGAGTTAACATGTAGATAGTGTAAATAGTATGTGTAACATTTGTAGAGTGGTGGTTTCTTATTTACTTCATGTTTAGAACACATTTTCTTTAACGATATAATATTATAAAGCGGTTATTTTTTTTGCTTTTATACATCTTCAATAAGAGGTTGTAATTTAGGTTGTCCATACTTGTTTTGATCATGCTTGTTTATTATAGTTCGTCTAGTATTATTTTGATTTCACTTCAATTCCAAGTACAAAGTGAGAAATGAAAACTTTTCAACTGAGGGTTATAACATTGAACTTTTTTACTTTTATCGTGTTGCAACCAAACCTACATAGCTGGACTTGGAATCTAGTAATAATGATATAAAGAAGATTCTTTGAATCAATAATGATCGTATGTTCTTCTTCTTGAACCCGAACTCAAGCTGTAAATATCAAATGTACCATTAGAAGGAGCCCCGAGGCAAAAGATCCAAGGACCATCCTTTAACGATCAAGACTACCATCATCATTGTAGATATAAATGTATGTACGCACACAAATATTGTGTATGTAAGTATCTTGTATGTGAGAATAACCGAGTATAGATGTTTAGAGCTGCTAAGTAGTCCATATCTCGACCAATAGCTGAAAGAATTGATCTGCCCAAGATACATATTAAATTGATGTGGCTAGTGTGATATGATCCAAGTCGGGTCATACCCAATAACAAGCCAAACAAGCACCAGCAAATATTTATTTGATTGATTAGATCAAACAAATAAATAAATCACCAATTTAGAAACCGGGTTTTCTAAATCACTGCTTTTGTTAATGAACAAGATTATATATATATATTTGTTCATAAGGGATTATTTGTTTCATTGCTTAAGATAGTTAAACAATTGCAAATAATAATGTGTGTTAGTGATATAAAATTAAAATGGTTTTAATTTTATAAAACAAGGGATGTGATTAAATAATTTTAACAAGTGTTTGAATTAGGAGGGAAAACCAAATGGGGACCACTTTGGCCGCCCCTTGGTCTTGGTTCTCCAAATTTATTAGTTCCAAGACATGCAAGTCTTGGACACTTGAACACTCAATTTATTTTTCACATCCAAGAACACACACTAAACAAAAAGCTCTCTCTTCCTTCTCTCATCCATCCACGGTTTTTGAGCAGGAAAAGAAAGAAATTTTCAGCCTTCAAAAGTTTGTTTTGAAGCTGAAAGTTGGTGTCAAAGATCCTAGCATTCAAGGTGCTTGGTTGATAGGCTTGGGGTATGCTATCTTGAGAGCTTCCACCTTGAAGTTTAGCCACAAGAACACATTCTTTTCAGCCCTTAAATCTCGGATTTTGCAGCTCCAAAGGTTGTAGTTCTTACATTGTATGTTCATGTTGTTATTGTATGCATTGTGTGTAAAGATCCATGGCTTGGGGTTTTTGTCAAATGGGTTTGAAAATCAGCTTTTAACATGTTTTAAATAATACATTCCGCTGCGTTTTTTCATATTCATAAGTAAATATGAACTTTGATAAACATGTTAAACCCAACAATGGTATCAGAGCCACTTATACATATGCATACATGTACTACCTTCTAGTTCACGGTTTTGTGGTGCTTGACACCAAAAATCCGTGAGTTAGGGGCTGGATTTGACCCCTTATGGTGTTTTAAAGATGCTACTTTATGCATACAAGGATCTTTAAAACTCTAGTTTATTATATGGTTGTTTATGTATTCTTAACCTACTTGTTCTTGGTTTATGTTGGCCAAAAACATGGGTTACAAGGGGCTGAAAAATCGACTTCTTATGTATGTTTGGATATATTGTTGTTGATTATGCATAACAAAGCCTTGACCTTTTGGATTGAATGATTGGTTATCATGTTATATTCATTTGGGCATGTAATAATTTAATTTTTGTTTCAAGTCTAGTCTTGTAATTTATTTATTCATATGGTTTGTAATAAATAGATTAGGAGTTTATCTTTACTAGAAAAATATATTAGGATACATATCTTGTAAGGAAGCTCAAGATCAAGACTTGAAGAAAAGATGGACAAAGAGGATTCTTGAAGATATGGTTTCAAGTGGGAGTCCCCTTTGGTCAACCATGTGTCATGATTCATAACCCTTAGGACATGACCATTTGACACACTTGTTTTGGCTAAACAAGTGTGATCAACTTAGTATGCTTTGTTATGCATATATGAATGTTTTGTTTATGTTTGGTTGAATGCATGTGATGATGTTTGTTTGAATATTTAGATATGATTAACAAACCGTCAACTAAAACAAACATAAAACAAGTAATTGGTTCTCAAATCATTAAGAATAAATAGAATGGTTCTATAAAAGGAGTTAATGATTTGCAAAATAAAATGGGTTTTATTTAAAAGAACCAATAAGGTAGCATATGGATTGAATGCATACAATCATATGATACATAGACTTTTCTAAAACAAGAATTGTGAAATTATAAATCCCTTTTGAAAAACAAGTTAAACACCATCCTTTTACACAACACTTAGGTTACTTGCAAACTCTTAGTGGGATAAAGGTCACCTAACCACTTTGAGGGAACTTGTAATTTGAGGTGAGAATACCATGTTTGTGGGATAAAGGTCACCTAACCACTTATATAGTTAACTCACACGTGTGTGTAAGTAGGACGACTTGATTTATAAAATATATTGAATGGATCACCTAAAATATGTTTTACAAAAGGTGTTGATGGGATAAAAATGCCGTGATAAACATATGATGTTATAACGATCCCATACCACTAGAAGTTGCAATAGGTTGCAATTGTCATTTATGACTACCTTGTTTTATTTAAATAATGGGATAAAGGTCACCTAACCAATATTTAAATATAACGTTGGATTCTAAAATTTTGTTTATTAATAGTCTATGAGACATAAAGGGTATTAATAAATGGAATAAATTTATCAACGATTACTAAAATGGAACTTTGTAAAATCTTGTAGATGGCCGACAACAACAACGCAAATAATGATGTACCAAACCAAAGCAACCAATCCCTAAGGGCGATCCTTCAAAGGGATCGTCTAACACCTAACAACTTCATGGACTGGTATCGCAACTTGAGAATTGTTCTCAAGCAGGAAAAGCGGGCCTATATCCTTGATGATCCCATCCCCGATGAACCTAACGAGGAGGATGTGGAAGCCTATAATGATTGGGTTAGATATGTGGAGGACTCCATCCAGGTCTCTTGCTTAATCTTAGCAAGTATGACACCCGAACTCCAAAAGGAGTATGAGCTCCATGGAGCCTATGACATGATCACTCAGCTGCGGGAAACGTTCCAGCAGCAAGCTAGAGTGGAGCGCTTTGAAACGGTTCGAGCGCTTCATGCATGTAGGATGGAGGAATCCCAATCAGTTTCATCTTATGTTCTTAAGATGAAAAGCCACATCGACCGCCTTCAAAGGCTGAACTGTCCCGTCTCAAAAGAGTTGGCCACGGATTTGATCCTTAATGGCCTAACTAAAAGTTTGAGGCATTCGTCATGAACTACAACATGAACGGATGGGACAAGAGCATAAATGAACTTCATTCTATGCTCAAATCAGCTGAGGCGGGAATGGGTAAAAGGGTTTTACCCGTTCTCACCATTAATGAAGGTGGGAGAAGGAGAAGGTCTCTACCCCCTCCTAAGGCAACTGTTGCCAAAGGAAAGGGGCACGTTGGGGGCAAGGGGAAGATGGTTGTTAGGGCGGAACCTCCAAAGCCCAAGGAGAAGAAGCAAAAGGTTGCTGTGAACGACCCATGCTTCAAATGTGGTGAGATAGGGCATTGGATGAGAAATTGTCCAGTCTATCTCAAAGAGTTGAGAGAAAAGAGGGATGCGGGGCAAACCTCAGGTATAACATACATGATACATATAGAACTAAATGTTATTTCTTCTAACACATGGGTATTAGATACCGGATGTGGAACTCACATTTGCAATTTGTTGCAGGGGTTCAAAAGAAATGAGCATTATCAGAAAGGGGAAATAAGTCTCTTCATGGGCAATGGTGCAAAGTTCACGTGGAAGCCCAAGGAGACTACATTTTGAAACTTCCAAATGGTTTGGAAGTTATTTTGTGTAATGTATTGTATGCTCCTAGTTTGACTAGGAACATAATTTCTGTTTCCCGTTTAAGACAATATGATTATGATTTCAAGTTTGTTGACAATGATATTCATGTTTCTTTAAATCATGTATTTTATTTTAAAGCTATACCTTGTAATGGCATTTATGAATTGGTTCATGAAAACGCAACATATGATAGCTCAATATACCAAGCAATCACCAAAAGACTCAAATTGGATTTGAGTGATACCTACCTTTGGCATTGTCGTCTTGGTCATATAAACAAGAAACGCATACAAACACTTCAAAAGAATGGTCTTTTAAAAACAAATGGATGTGATTCATTTGATGTATGTGAATCTTGTTTACAAGAAAAAATGACTAAGACACCCTTTAGTGGAACTAACGAAAGGGCAAAAGATTTATTAGAATCATACATTCGGATGTATGTGGTCCTTTTAAGCCAATGACTAGGAATGGTGAAAGATACTTCATTACCTTTACCGACGATTATAGTCGCTATGGGTATGTGTACTTAATAAGACACAAAGATGAAGCTTTTGAAATGTTCAAAATCTTCAAGAGTGAAGTAGAAAATCAACTCAACAAATCAATTAAAATTCTCCGCACCGATAGGGGTGGTGAATACCTAAGTGATATGTTTCAAGATCATCTTAGGAGTTGTGGGATTGTCTCACAACTCACTCCACCTGGAACACCACAACATAATGGTGTGTCTGAGAGGAGGAATCGAACCTTATTGGATATGGTTCGATCTATGATGGCTAGAAGCACATTGCCTCTATCATTTTGGGGTTTCGCTTTGCTCTCCGCGGCCCGTATTTTGAATATGGCCCCAACCAAGAAGGTGGAAAGGACACCTTTTGAGATATGGCATGGAAGAGTTCCATCCCTATCATATTTAAGGGTTTGGGGTTGTGAGGCTTATGTCAAGACTCCCACCCCAAACAAATTAGATGTCCGATCCACCAAGTGTATCTTTGTTGGATATCCTAGAGATTCTATGGGATATTATTTCTATGATCCGCTGGAACAAAAGGTGTTTGTTGCCAGAAAGGGTGAGTTCTTAGAAGCCAAGTTCCTTATGGAAGGAGCTAGCAGTAGATCAGTGGATCTTGAAGAGGATCAAGAACCACAACCCGATACACGTCTGGTTGAAACTAGCACTCAACATGAGGATGTTGAGGATGATCAAGCGGTTGATCAATACACACAAAACGTTCGCAGAAGTGGTAGAATTAGTAATCCACCTGAAAGATATGGATTTTTCATGGATGGATGCTATGTGGTAGATTCAGATGAACCAACCATATATCATGATGCAGTGTCCAATTTGGATTGTGACAAATGGCTTGAAGCCATGAACGTAGAGATGCAATCCATGTATGACAATCAAGTTTGGGAACTTGTTGTACCACCTCTTAATTCCAAAGTAGTTGGAAGTAAGTGGGTTTTCAAGAAGAAAACCGATATGCATGGAAACTTGGATACTTATAAAGCTAGACTTGTAGCAAAGGGTTTCACTCAAACTCAAGGGGTTGATTATGATGAAACCTTCTCACCTGTTGCAATGCTTAAGTCTATAAGGATATTGTTTGCCATAGCAGCTCATTATGATTATGAGATTTGGCAAATGGATGTCAAAACCGCTTTCCTAAATGGATATCTTGAGGAAGATGTCTATATGGTTCAGCCTGAAGGTTTTGTCGATCCAAAACATCCTAACAAAGTATGCAAGTTAAAGAAATCAATCTATGGATTGAAACAAGCATCGAGAAGTTGGAATCACCGTTTTGATGATGAAGTAAAGAAATTTGGCTTCATCAAAAACGCTGATGAAGCTTGTGTGTATAAGAAGGCTAGTGGGAGCAAAATAACCTTCTTAGTATTGTATGTTGATGACATACTGCTGTTTGGAAATGACATTCCAACCTTGGAAGGTGTAAAAACCTGGCTTGGAAGTTGCTTTTCCATCAAGGATCTTGGTGAAGCCACCTATATTCTGGGAATAAAAATCTATAGGGATAGATCAAGGCGGCTGATTGGTTTGAATCAAAGTGCATACATTGACAAAATCTTGAAAAGGTTCAAGATGGAAAACTCTAAAAAAGGTACTGTACCTATTCAAAGAGGGACAATATTGAGTACGACTCAATGTCCAAGCTCGAAGGAGGAGCAAAATAGAATGAAGGCAATCCCATATGCATCTGCTATAGGATCCATCATGTATGCAATGATATGCACTAGACCGGACGTGTCATGCGCTTTAAGCATGACAAGTAGATACCAGCAAAATCCTGGTGATAGTCATTGGATGGCTGTCAAGAACATTCTGAAATACCTAAGGAGGACTAAGGACATGTTCTTGATCTACGGGTCTGGTGAAGAGGAACTCGTTGTAAAAAGTTACACGGATGCGAGTTTCCAAACCGATCGAGATGATTCACGATCTCAATCAGGGTACATCTTTATTCTGAATGGCGGAGCTGTTTCTTAGAAAAGCTCAAAGCAAGAAGTCGTAGCGTTATCCACTACAGAGTCAGAATATGTCGCCGCTTCAATGGCAGCACAGGAAGTTGCATGGCTGAAGAAATTCATAGCCGACCTAGGGGTAGTCCCTTCCATTCAGGATCCCCTAGAGATCTTTTGTGACAACGAGGGTGCGATTGCTCAAATCAAGGAACCTCGTGCTCATCAAAAGACTCGGCACATTGAACGGAGATTCAACTACATAAGGGATGAAGTTGAAAAAGGAAAGATATGTATTCGCAAAGTCCACACTGATAAAAACATTGCGGATCCACTCACAAAGCTCCTTGAAAAGGCAAAGCATGAAGGTCATGCTTGTGCCATAGGACTTAGATATTCTAGTGACTGGGTTTAATGTTGTACTTTGTATTTGGATATTGGAGCTTATGTTATTTGACTTAATTATATGGTTATAATTATCATTTGTTCTTCTATTTTAGCATGTTTAAATCCGTGAATAAATAAGTTATTCTAAACGTCTGTAGTCGATCATACTTGTGGGAACAATTATGAATGTAAGACTATAAAGAACTTGGATTGGTTGATATTCATAAGGTATGAATATAGAGCAAGAGGTTGCTACCAAGGTTCATTGATATCTATGGGATATAGATATTGGACTGACCCGCACTCAACTATTTCTGCATGGAATCTTTGTGATTAGTCATAAGAAATATTGAGTAAAGGCGAATATCATAGTATCCTCAGACCTGAGATACATATTGGGTCTTAATATTCACCAAATATTGTACTTTGACTTAGTACTTTGCTGTTCTGAAATATTGGCAGTACATAAGGCTGAATTCAGGTATGATATGAGGTGATTGTGAGAGACGTATGTAGTCAAGATGGAATTTGTTCCTCTTATTCGTTGAGAGTTAGATGTCTAAGGCCTATTAAAGTTAAATCATCGGAGAATGACAATTCTGTGTCTCTTGGATTTAACATGACATCTGAACAAAAGGATAGATGATTGATTCACCTAAATCATGTTCGAGTAAGGTACTTGAAAAGGGATGATGTTATTCAATGGCACTTAATCATATACATTAGGGGTAGCAAACCGTTGCTAGGCGTTATTTGCTGCTTGCATCAATCTTCTATGGATCTTGTGCAAGTGGGAGATTGAAAGAATTGATCTGCCCAAGATACATATTAAATTGATGTGGCTAGTGTGATATGATCCAAGTCGGGTCATACCCAATAACAAGCCAAACAAGCACCAACAAATATTTATTTGATTGATTAGATCAAACAAATAAATAAATCACCAATTTAGAAACCGGGTTTTCTAAATCACTGCTTTTGTTAATGAACAAGATTATATATATATATTTGTTCATAAGGGATTATTTGTTTCATTGCTTAAGATAGTTAAACAATTGCAAATAATAATGTGTGTTAGTGATATAAAATTAAAATGGTTTTAATTTTATAAAACAAGGGATGTGATTAAATAATTTTAACAAGTGTTTGAATTAGGAGGGAAAACCAAATGGGGACCACTTTGGCCGCCCCTTGGTCTTGGTTCTCCAAATTTATTAGTTCCAAGACATGCAAGTCTTGGACACTTGAACACTCAATTTATTTTTCACATCCAAGAACACACACTAAACAAAAAGCTCTCTCTTCCTTCTCTCATCCATCCACGGTTTTTTAGCAGGAAAAGAAAGAAATTTTCAGCCTTCAAAAGTTTGTTTTGAAGCTGAAAGTTGGTGTCAAAGATCCTAGCATTCAAGGTGCTTGGTTGATAGGCTTGGGGTATGCTATCTTGAGAGCTTCCACCTTGAAGTTTAGCCACAAGAACACATTCTTTTCAGCCCTTAAATCTTGGATTTTGCAGCTCCAAAGGTTGTAGTTCTTACATTGTATGTTCATGTTGTTATTGTATGCATTGTGTGTAAAGATCCATGGCTTGGGGTTTTTGTCAAATGGGTTTGAAAATCAGCTTTTAACATGTTTTAAATAATACATTCCGCTGCGTTTTTTCATATTCATAAGTAAATATGAACTTTGATAAACATGTTAAACCCCAACAGATATAAATGTATGTACGCACACAAATATTGTGTATGTAAGTATCTTGTATGTGAGAATAACCGAGTATAGATGTTTAGAGCTGCTAAGTAGTCCATATCTCGACCAATAGGCAGGAAGGGTAGAACTAAAATTAAGGACTTTTTGCTCGACCAATAGGCAGGAAGTGTATTTGAAGTCTGGTTGCGGGGCCTGATGTCTAAGTAGTCCATATCTGCCCTTTAACGGTGATTATTCCTGCTCCTATGATATATGTATGCTATGTGTCGTATGATTTATTGTATACTGTATGCTATGTGCCGTATGATTTACTTGAAGGATGTATTGCAATCAGTATGGCTTTTTGTATACTATGTGCTGTAGGATTTATTGTATGCTGTATGCTATGTGTGGTAGGATTTCTTGTATACGGTATGCCATGTGTCTTGTTTTCAGTATGGCTTTTGCTATCAAGCCGGGGGTCTCTTTGGAAGCGGTCTCTCTACCTAACAAGATAGAGGAAAGACTCGCCTACATCTACACTACAAAAAATAAGGGTATTTGAGACTAACTATTTAGTCTCTAATACTCACTTATCAGTACCCAAAGCTTAACTGAGACTGATTTTACTAGTCACAAGCTAGTGACGGATACCTAGTACTAGATAGTCATCTGGGGAACTGAAATTCAGTTCCCATTGTATGGAACCAACACGGACTAATGGTCAGTCTCTGTTACGTAATAAATCAGTCCTCAACTTGTTCCTTGGTACCACCTCATTTCAGTCCCCAATATGGTTCTTTAGCTACTGTAAATCAGTCCCAGATAATCTGCTATTTTACTCCTTAATGTATAACTTTAAAGACCGATTTTAGTCCTTAAAACTTATATATATTGTCCCTAATATGTGTGGGTAGGTTTGTGTTACCATATCAAATCAGTATCCAATGAGAGGTTTTAAAGATTGAAAGTTAGTCTATGATACCACGTGATTTTAGTTTATAATATGCTTGTGTTTGGGACTGAAATTTACTCTTAATTATCATGTAATTTTAGTCCCCAATGAGTTAATTTAGAGTCTGATAATCAGTCGCTAATATGTTTACTTCTGATTCGAGGATCAGTCTCTTAATGGAGTTGTTAGATAACGGATTTCTAGTTTATATACAAAATTCCAGCCACTGAGCAACAATAATAATTAAAAAATTCATTTCTCATTCTCCTTAAAACTCAAAATCTTAAAGCATTAATATCATAACAATAACCAAATAGAATGATACCAAGTGATCTAGTCTAAACTTTAAAAGACAATTAGAAGTTCAAAAAAGAAATAAACATCTTAACCAAAACATTCTAGGTCGTGTTCTCACTATCACTCAATGGAACATCTAAACCACGACCTTCATTCGAACTTGTGCACTCATATTCTGGAAACTTTGACATTATGAACTTCTGAAGTGCATTAACCTGCTTTCTTAGATCTTCCTTCTCACTTGAATCTCGTTGAGATGATTCAGCTGCCGATTTCATCCATGAATCTTTTTTCCTATGCACTTGCCCGACACCATACTCCCATCCTGACTGTATTGTTTTCTGCTTCCCACAAACAGTTTTTATGGCTTGTTTCTCAAGCTTATGTTCCATTGCAGTAGTAATGGTGGTTCCTTCAGAAGTTAATCTATCCATGGCCGCCTGTTTATGCTGAATAATTTGCTCCTAAAATAATAGAAGGTACCAGAACAATGCTTAAACTAGTAGCTACTCAATAACAATATTTGACTAAAAAGAATCAAAATCAAAAGCTTTTACGAAAGAGATGCTTACATATGCATCACGTGAATGATCATTTTGCCATGTTTGTTTCTCGATACTAAAGTGCAGCTTGTGATAAAGTGCTAAAGGGCTAGGTGGCATTTGAGTCTCGGGATCAATCTGCAATCACAAAAATTTTGATAATGAAGAGTATATATATTATTAAAAAATGACTGAAATCAATCTTTGTCTCTCAAATCACAAAAGTTTCAATCACTAAAATCAGCTTAAATGATTAACGTTTTCATCACTAAAATAAATAACTAATTTTAATCAAGTTTTAGTTTCTTCATATAATCAAGGATTCATTCGCTTTCACGAGTATAGGGGTCTACGAGTGCTGAATTTGGAAAGGTTATTTATATTTATTTTCATCTCTTTTTGTATTTTCAACTATGATGCATTTTACCAAATTATATGTTGCCAAAATTGATGGTGCTATTGAGGATGACGCTTCAAAAGGAGACAGACACCAACATAAGCTTGATCATGAACATGAACTGTTACAAGTGTAATATTGACATCAATAGTAATTAAGTAATTATATGCAAATAGAGTTAACTATGTAAATAAGTTCATATGGGTCGGTCCGGGTTCTACCTAGATAGTCAAATAAAATCGGTAGTTTAGCGTCAATAACCGCTAATCGTAACTACCTTGTAACTCTCATGTCTAAGGGTATATATACCCATGATGTCTGACATTTGAATGTGTGAATACAACTTCCAATTTGTATATATTTTTGCATATTAAACTGTAGGTGTGTGTTATATTTTTTAGTTAGTTATGAGTTTATTAAGCCCCTCAATTACTTTGTGTGTTGTTAATTCATATAGCTTTTAAAGCTTTAATGGTGGTCCGGTTAAAATCAAGAGTTAGACTTTATAATCTTTATAATATGATAGGTATGATTTTAAATTTAAATATTTGCTAAGCATACAATCTAAGACCATTTGTGGTGACTATTAGCAATTAATTTCTCAAGGCTGGATTGTTGGGAATGGTTAAAACACTTCAAGATGATCTCAATTGGATTGCAGTGGTATCTGATACACCCACCTCTGAGCAAATAAAGCTGAACTTAAGCAACTTATGAAAGCTGTTGATTCTTTCTTTTTGTATTAATAACCTAAGTGTTTTCATGATTTATATACTTTCTTTCATTAAGTATAGTTTATAGTCATTCTACATGTCAATAATTTTCATTGCCTTCTTCTCGACCTGCTTTTTATTTTTGGTTTTGCAGGTATCTAGGGTATTGATGTTTTTTAGTTCATGTGTGTGTACTTTTCAGTTGTGTCCTTAACTTATTGCTTTTTTTAATTTTTTTATCTTTATCAGTTGTTTATCAGTTTGACTTGAAGTGTCATATTTAATTGGTTATCTTGGTCTTAGTTTTTAACTATAAATTCAATCACCATCACATTTTTGTATCTGGTGCAGTTGTTTATCTTTATGTTATCTTTCTTATAAGCATGTGTATTAAAATTGAGGATTGAAGCCCAAATTATTTAAATGATTATTTTTTGAAGCCCAAATTGTTTATCTTTAGTTGTCTTTCCTACAAGCATGCATATGTTTTTGAGTCTTTAAATTTTAGAATTCTACTAACATGTTTATGATCAAAATACAAATGAAATAACTATATAGTATTTGTTATACAATCCCGTGTAATACACGGGACTATAACCTAGTTTCTACTATTACGTTAACAGCAATAACATATAATATTACAAGTCGAAAAGTCTAATACTTACCATTTTGAATGCATGATTGGCTATCGACCGGGAGCCCCCTCTGCTTATATTAACTTGCTTTGCTCGGTTAGCTTCCATCTTATCACTATAATTCTACAATAAGTAAATTCGACATACGCGTTAGAACCCGGAAAGTTAGAAATCAATCCACAAATATGTATTATGATTTGTAAAATTAAAAATCAGAACATTAACTCGGGTTTTTTCTGACTCCCAATAGTCACATAGGTTATTCCAGTCTTCAAGGCTCCGACAAGCAGGGTGCATTTTCGATCTAGCTAGTTGCGGATTTGTTTTTCCTTGATTATCTTTCCAGTGCCCACTCAAAACACCTCTCGTGCGTTTCCATTGTGTTCGTAGGCGGGTGTTCACATACTCCATAAAGACGTTATCAGATCGCAACAACTGGAATTTTGCCTACATTTTATACATTGTTAATAATAGAAATGAAAATTATCAAACGCTTCTCAATATTTAAAAGTAATAGTTTATGCTACTTACTTCTAATTTCTCATACATGAGTGTTTTCACATCTTCCGGCACCAAATCCCACCTGTGAAATTTCATCGGACAAACATTACGAAGAATGATTCCACACTCGGTCGCGAATTGGGTTGCTGAGTCCCCAACGAATGATTTCGTATCCTCATCCATTATCAAAGGTATTTTAGAACCCTCAGGCAAACTTTGTAGAGTCCTTGAAACACTATGATTTATACTTGGTCCCCGCCTTTTTAGTGGATTAGCAGATTGCTCTAGAGCTGGTTGTTCTGCATCAGCACGTTGTTCTGCATCAGCACGTTGTTCTGCAGCAGCACGTTGTTCTGCAGCAGCACGTTGTTCTACTAGTAATATATACAAAGACATTAGTGCAGAATTATGTCAAATTAGTGCGGAATTATTTCTGTCAAATTAGTGCAGAATTATGCATATAGAGCTATTAAAACAGTGCAGATTTGTGCAGTTTTTATGCACAATATAGCTGCAAAAACAGTGCATAGATATGTGCTATTAAATTTGTGCAGCTTTTATGCGTTGTCTAGTTGTCAAAACATTTATTGTCAAAACAATGTGCTATTAAACATTGTAGTTGTCAAACAGTGCAGCTTTTATGTTTATTAGTTAAAATATTTATTTGACAATGGATATCACTAAAACATATGCAAATTGGTATAAAAAGTAACAAACTGCAAAAATATA
Source organism: Flaveria linearis (assembly GCA_024085815.1). Classification (NCBI taxonomy): domain Eukaryota; kingdom Viridiplantae; phylum Streptophyta; class Magnoliopsida; order Asterales; family Asteraceae; genus Flaveria; species Flaveria linearis. The sequence continues at coordinate 34,886,238 of CM044005.1, read as the reverse complement.
GATGCAAAAACTAACACAGCACTATGACATGTTCTGTCAAAAATTGCTCATTTATTACAAATTAAGCATTTTTATTGCATTTTAGCAGGGAAAATGGTTTGTTACTTTGTTTGAAGTGAAATGTGAATAAAAAGTAAAAAGAGATCATGAACTTGGTCTAGACCAAAAAGATCAGGCGTTTTTTCCAGTTTACCAAGAGAATAATACCCAAAATCACAGCTTAATTCCTCTTTAGAAAACTGCTTTTTGTGTCTTCATACAACATATAAACATGATTATATGTTTATTGAGGATTATATACAACAGATCTGTGTATCTCACCTCAAAAATCTTTAAAAAAAAGCAAAATTACCAAACACTCAAGCAAAAGATCATCTCATTTTCATGAACTGTTAAAAACTTGCATTGTGCTTTGCTACACCTAAATGTGCTTATTTAAGATGCACAAACAGTTCCAATAAGCATTTCAAACATCCCATAATAAACATCTAAACAAGAATGCATTTTTATGTCACTATGAAGTATGAAACACATCAAAGAATCCCAAAATTACCTGAAATGGTAGTGACAGAATGTATATCACAACAATAACAAACTAATAATGTGGATTTCAAAGTTATATAAACCCTAAACCCTAATCCTTTATTAGTGCAGAATTATGCATATATTCAATCAAAAGGGCTAAGCAGTCAAATGCCTTTGAGTTATCCATTTAAAGTCATGCTATTAGCCACTCATCAAAAATCTCAAATATCATTTTCCTTTTCATATTTATGTATTTTTGTGTAGTTTTTATGCACAATATAGCTGCCAAAACAGTGCATAAATTTGTGCAGCTTTTATGCGTTGTCTAGTTGTCAAAACATTGTAGTTTATTGTCAAAACAATGTGCTATTAAACATTGTAGTTGTCAAATAGTGCAGCTTTTATGTTTATTAGTTAAAATGTTTATTTGACAATGGATATCACTAAAACATATGCAAATTGGTATAAAAGGTGATGTTTATTAGTGAGAATATTTATTTGACAATGGATATCACTAAAATATATGCAAAATAGTATAAAGAGGTGTTGAGATTCTGTTGTTGCTGCAAACATAGGCTGCTTCATATAGATATTACAACTGTTGATTACTAATTCGAATAGTAGTAAAAAACTTGAATAATCAACAAGAGATAGTTCTGTTAATTCGCCTGGGCTGTCATTGCTTATGTTTCTCAATATATATGTGCATAGATATCACAGTTTGAAGGCTAATAAAAGCATGATCATGGCCATGGTTTCTCAATATTGTAAAAAAACATCCGACTTCTAATAAATAAGTCTAGAATTTATGAAACAATAATCAAAAGTAATTGAAGTTTACCGGTAGCTCTGGTGTCAGTCATATTACGCTTGCGTCTACGAGTCGTGTGCGGAATGATAGTAGACGCACTACCCTCCGCTACCGACTGAGAATCTTCTCCTATCCTCGTTCTTGTAAGGACCATCGTCACTAACATAAGCATCCACATTGAACTACAAGGAAATTGATAATCAATTAACAAAAGAAATATAAATACTAAATCAGGCCAAATGAAAAGGAAAAGAATCAAACTCAAATTACCATTGTCACTAATATGGATATATTATGTTCACATTGCATTCAATTCATACTCATATTTGCAAGGGTTCTATAAAGCTACATACTAACATTTGCAAGGGTTCTATGAAGTTGCATACTCACATTTCACTCATCCTTAAACTGTCTGAGTGTAAACTGTTTGAATTGATTGAAATTTGATATCACTTATGTCAAAGTTTGTAAGATTATTTCTGATTTAGTTTGATACCAACATAATTGCTGTTGATTATTCAAATTAGGGTTTCTTTTTTAGTTTCAAAGCATACGTGTTTTGTAAGATGTGTGATGTTGTAGTAATCTGTTTGTTTGATTGATTGAAGGTGAATGATAAGGAACTTATAGTATGGGTTTATCATCTGTTGCTGCTAGTACTATGAGTGAACCGCTGAAATTTTGCATATTTGATCTGAGGAGGGGGCAACGTGAAGGGGAGGAATTGGAGAAGATTCTTTTTTTCTTTCCGGCTGATTTGCCGTTTCCGGCTCAACTTTCGGTAGTCGGGCTCAGTGAAGGACTCATCACCTTCACAAGGTCAGCAGCCACTTATGATCGTAGCATAGTTTTGTTAGTAGTAACTTTTAACCAAAATAGTTTGAAGTTTGGGCAGAAACATGTTAATCTGGTTTGAATGTGTTTTTGCAGGATTTTTTCTCCTGAAGCAGCAACATTAACAATTGTGAATACAATTGAGAATCCTTCTCAAATTTTTCTAACCAACCTTCAAGAATCCTTCTTCTCTTTGATTCACTAGGGCATTAATTGTGTTCAACCATTGTTAATACAATCTTGAACCCTCGATTCGTATATGTTCTACTCGCACTATGTTATTCGAATTGAAAACAAAAATTACATCAGAGACTCTATTACGCAAACAACAAGTTAAAATACCTGATCATAATCGAATGATTGTCTCTCGAATGAATCTTCTTCGCAGAATGCAGGAAGTTCAGGAGCAGAGGGGATCGAGTGTGAGTAGGCGGTTTCGTGTGGAGGTAATTGAGAGTAGGCGGTTTCTTGTGGAGGTAATTGAGGGGTGATCGGTTCGTGAATCATCTCATGGAATTTGAAAACTGAATCTCCGATTTCCTTGTGTTCCATCTCCAGATTTGTTAGGAGAATGACTTAGGTCAAATTCTTCTTGGAACCGCACAAATTTGTGAAAAAAGTGGTTTCCACCTCAATACATATATTTTATATATAATATTGTAAACTAAGTAATACTTAACTTTGTAAACTATGTTACTTTTAAATTGGACTTATATAGTATATATCCGATTATTCATTTATTTTTAAAGGCCTAAAGTGAATAGTAACATTTGGGGTCTTTTCCTAAAAAATATTTTGCTTTTGTTCAAAACTATGATACATAAATTTTAAAAACCAAAAATATATGCGCCTCTATCTATGATGTGTAATCTTATCTGTATTTTTAAATCAACATATAAAAAATAACTAAATTAGAAAGCATAATAAGATGAGAGGTGAAAAAAACTTACTTCATTCGAGCTCTTCAAATTATTTGTTTAGAAGATAAAATTAGGGCCTTTAGGATCTAGTTTTTCTTCCTCAAGAACCCCTTTAAACAAAGAAACATAGCACTAAATTCAAATATATACCTTTAGTATGTCTATCATTCAAGTAGATGTTTATATAATGATTTAAATATGAATTTGATATTAATTTTTTAAGATTAGAAAAATAATTTTTTCTCGGACAAAACATCTAGAAAAAGGCTATTTGATGTAGGGCACGGAACGAAATCGAAGTTCTATCACGTTGATTTTGCGAATACCCGTGAAAATCTTCACATTACATGAACCCAACTTAAATAAGCAAACAAACATTCGGATGGGCCTAAAAACAAACAACCATGGGCCAAACAAAAGCCCAAAACAACCCGAAAAACTAGAAAAAACATAAAAGTGGCCTAAAAACCCATTTAGAGGCCTTATTTCGGAAAATTAATGGGATAACCCGCCTTCGACATGTTACCATAACGTGACCCTCGTTTCCGCGGTCATTTTGACTGGTAGCACGTCAAAAACGGAGACTCATAGCCCAAGTTAGGCCAATTTTCGTGTAGCGCGGTCTTGGTCCTCCAAAAACAGTAAGGCCCTTCAACACTTGGGCCCGCATCACTATTATTTAGCTTTCTGAATAATGTAGATACTATAACTTTACGACAGAATGTATATCACAGCAATGACATGAACTAATAATGTGGATTTCAAAGTTATATAAACCCTAATCCTTTATCCTTTATTGGACCCATATAGAGTTTTTATTTTTATTTTGTACGGAACATTGGATCATTAACAACCACTTAGAGTGAACGAGGGAATGATTGATTGTTCATAGCACATGGTTGACTATAAGTTGAAATAGTATTAAGATCATGTGAGAAAATAAAGTTAGCTAACGGGATAGCTGGTGAGTAATCATAACTTTGATATACATATAGATTGATTGATTGATTTGGAACAATTCAATTCATAAGATAATTCAAGACTTATAAGGCAATAGTGTAACATAAATATAAACCAACACAATCAAACCCCTTGACTTTCACTTGACTTCCACATTTGATTTTGACTTTGACTCAGTCCACAAATAAACCATTGATACCGTTATTGATCGAATTAAGGTTTGTTGTCGCCTAATTTACCTAACTATGTACACATAATTGCAAGTAATAACATAATTTGTCTTGAATTGAATTTAGAATGATAACAATGATTGAAAATTATATCACATGACTTCCTCAAATATAAAATAATAGAAAATGAGCTATGAATACTAACTTGAATTTTGAATTGAATTTAGAATGATAACAATGATTGAAAATTATATCACATGACTTCCTCAAATATAAAATAATAGAAAATGAGCTATGAATACTAACTTGATTCGATGACTTGAGATGTGATTATGATTGTTTAGACATCGGCAAAAATCGTCACGGTAAACCTAGTTTAATAATTAAATAAATAAATAAGTTTTAAAATAATTAATTAACACAACTTTTACAACTTTTAAAATAAATTAGATTTGATTTTTAAGTGTTTTTATTGAATATATTGCTTTAAAATAGATTTTTATAATATTTAAATATTTAAATTTAAATAATGAATAAATTTTACAACTTTTATGTTCTCAAAAATTCATAGATATTTCCAAAATTCATTTTAAACATTAACACAATTTTTATTGAATTTATATGATATTTAAATAATTTCTGGAATTTTTAGAACAAAAAAATATGAATTTAAAAAAAATGGAGGTGCCAGGTTTTGAACCGGCGACCTCAAGTATGTACATGGATGTGTTTACCACTAGGACAGGGCGCCTATTCCTGTTCTTATCTGATTCTAATTTTATATAAACAAAACTTAGGTTCTGATTTTATACACTAGGGCAAATAATAACTGTAACCACAAAGTAGATTGAAACATATCGCCGGAAGCTCCAATCATTCATTCGTAGACAAAAACATTAAGAACAGGAAGCTTCAACAAAGTGCGAAGGTAGACAAAAACAACAGGAAGCTCCAATCTCCACCTACTACAACTGCAGCTAAGGTGAATTAACACCCTTGTTCTTCCTATAATGCGTTCGTTCTGGTATTTATTATGCTTGCATTTGAATAATCAATAATAGATATCGATTTCTTCCCCTCGTAGGTTACTGCAGCTGCTTAAGAGTTCATTGTTGTTATGTATGTTTTCCAGCAACGCTAAATTTGGTACAGGTTAGTTTGTTGAACATAATGCTTGCTGTTATGGCATTGGTTTATGTTTGTTTTCTTTAGGTATGCGTTGATCCTCCCTTTTAGAGTTTGAAACTTAATTCTCTTCTACTGATCTCAATTTCAAATTGGTATGGTTCCTAAGTTTTACACTTTCTGGTTCCTTTGTTTAATTAACTGAAGATGAAACCATTAAACTAACCAGAATATTCAAATCTAAAGGGCTAAGCAGAATATTCAATCAAAAGGACTAAGCAGTCAAATGCCTTTGAGTTATCCTTTAAAGTCATGCTATTAGCCACTCATCAAAAATCTCAAATATCATTTTCCTTTTCATATTTATGTATTTAATCACTCAAATTTATGTTTTACTCCCTATATATCAGCTTCTCTAAAACAGTGCTTGTAACTACCTGATGGGATTATGTTAACCGGTTAGTCATTTACTTTGTCTTATAAAGATTAAATAATAGTTCAAGTAGTTGTTCCTAATCTTTACATTCCACTCAAAAAATCAACATGAAAGCTCCTGTATAATTAAAGTAAATGGAGGTCAAGTTCTTTTAAGTCATTGATCTTATTTTGTTTTAATCTAGATGACACCAATTAACCTGCAGTCTCGTAAAATTAGCTTTTAAATTAGGAAGAAGTACTGCTCTGGACTAGGATGGTGCTGTTCTGCTTAAAAGTAGATGGGATTATGTTAACCAGTTAATCATTTACTTCACCTTATCTCATCACTATAAAACCATTTTAGGATTTGACAATGACTTTGGATAAGAGCTGGACTAAAATCACTAATAAGGTAGATCCAACATTCATTAAAGGAGCGTTTGCTTTTGCGAAAAGGGGTGAAACATACATTGATAGTGAAGGCCGGATACATTGTCCTTGTAGAAATTGTGGCAATGCAAGAAGACATATTCCTAGTGTTGTTGCTACTCACATCATACATAATGGTTTTGAACCGACATACAATGTATGGGTATATCATGGTGAACATCTACCGGGTTATGAAACAGATGAAACAAATAGTGAGTATGGAGGAAGTGAAAAAGAATCAAATGACGGTGTCGATGAGTTACTTGATGATGCTTTTCCTATGGGCAGTGAAGCCGAAGCTGGAAATTTTAATGTTGATGCTGATAAAAATAGTAACCCAAATGTGGAGAAGTTATTTGTTGACATGGAAAAGCCTTTATATCCGGGGTGTGAAGAGTTTTCTGTACTAGGATTTTTGCTGGAGTTAATGAACGTGAAGGTGACATGTAAAATGACAAATGTCTCAATGGATATGATTCTAAATTTATTTAGTCGGGCTTTCAAGGACGCAAACTTGCCTAAGAACCATTATGAGGCAAAAAAATATTTATGTACTCTTGGATTGGGATACGAATCTATCCATGCTTGTAAATATGATTGTGCGTTATTTTGGAAAGAAAATGCAGGATTGCAAAATTGTCCAGTATGTAACACTAGTCGTTATGAAGAAAACAGTAAAGGGAAAAAGAAACCCGTAAAAGTCTTGTGTTACTTTCCCATCACTAGTAGGCTTAAGCGTTTATATGCTTCAAGACATACATCTAAGGAAATGTTGTGGCACGATCGACAAAGAACCAAAGAAGAGGGGGTTCTAAGGCATCCAGCAGACGGAAAGGCTTGGAAACACTTTGATACAACGTTTCCTGATTTTGCAAATGATCCTAGAAATGTTCGCCTAGGGCTTGCAAGTGATGGTTTTAATCCTTTTGGGGCCATGAGTCTCTCCTATAGTATGTGGCCTGTTGTGCTCATACCATATAACATGCCTCCTTGGAAATCTATGGTTGATGCTTCATTTATGTTGACATTACTTATTCCTGGAAGAGATTCACCAGGAAAAGATATTGATGTATTTTTGCGTCCACTCATAGATGAATTGAAAGTTTTATGGGATAAGGGTGTTGAAACATATGATTGCGAATCAAAACAAATCTTCAACATGCGTGCCGCGCTTCTATGGACAATTAATGATTTTCCTGCGTATGGTTATCTGTCTGGATGGAGCACGAGTGGATACAAGGCATGTCCGATGTGCAATGAAGATGCTAGCAGTATACGTATACGAGATAGAATAGCATATGTAGGTCATAGGCGATTTCTCCCACTCGATCACCCTTGGAGGAAATCAAGAGATTTTAATGGACACGGAGAGACTAGGCTTGCACCTAAACCTGTCAACGGAGATGATTGCTTACGTCAGTTGGAACATCTCACTATACATCATCATGGAAAACATCAGTCTCATGGCGGGAAAAAAAGAAAACGCGACTCACATGATTTAAACTGGTCAAAGAAAAGCATCTTCTTCGAACTCTCGTACTGGCCTAAGTTGTTAATTCGTCATAACATAGACGTGATGCATGTTGAAAAGAATGTGTGTGAGAACGTGTTAGGAACCTTGTTAAACATAGAAGGAAAGACGAAAGACACTGATAAAGCTCGACTAGATTTGGAAGATATGAACATACGAAAGGAGCTTCACTTGGTGCGGAAGAATGACCGTTGGGTTAAACCACATGCTATGTATGTTTTAACCCAAAATGAGAGAAAACAATTTTGTAATCTACTAAAGTCTGTGCGTTTTCCAGATGGGTATGCTGGAAATTTAGCTAAAAATGTGATTGCTGAGCAAGGAAAGGTATATGGGCTTAAATCACATGATTGTCATGTTTTAATACAACGCATTATTCCTATTGCAATTCGACCATTTTTCACCAAACAAATTCGTGATGCATTAGTCGAGCTGTCTCAGTTTTTCAAGAAACTTACTGAGGTCACGTTACACGTGAGGGAGTTAAAAGCATTACAAGAAGAGATAGTTAAGATTTTGTGCAAGCTTGAACGGATATTTCCTCCATCATTTTTTACAATTATGGTGCACTTGTGTGTTCATCTTCCTGAAGAGGCAATATTAGGAGGACCCGTGCAATCAAGGTGGATGTATCCGATTGAAAGATACCTTGGCCATTTAAAGAAATACGTTAGAAATAAAGCTAAACCTGAAGGCTCAATAGCAGAAGGTTATATTGTTGAAGAAGCTATAACATTTTGTTCACATTATTTACGAGGTGTTGAATCAAAGTTGGACAAACGCAACACAAAAGATGATAAAATTTCTATTGACGCTCAAAACTATGCGTTAGATATTTTCAGATTAAGTGGCCGAGGTATTGGGAGGAAAGAAGTTCGTATCCTTCCTAGTAATCTTATGAAGAAAGCGACATGGTTTATATATAATAATTGCCAAGAGATTCAACCGTACATAGAGTAAGTCTTTTTCTATCTTTGTTTGTGAATAATATTAAATGTCAAATGTTAATAAATTTATATTTTATCTAAATGTTGCAGAGAACACTTACGGTTTTTACAAAGTCAACATCCTGAAACAACAGACTTTTTCGAGATACAACATTCTACATTCCCGGATTGGTTTGCAAAACGGGTATAATCACACCCTATTTACTTGCTTTAATTTATAAAACTGCATTTCTCTCCACTAACATGATTACTATGTTTAAAATTGAGAACAGATTCGAGAAAAGTATACGTTAAATCCTTCTCAAATTAACGAGGAGTTATATGTATTGTCTTCCCTTCCTGATAATCGAGTTTCGTATTACAAGGGATACATAGTGAATGGGGTTAAATTTATAGTTAAGTCAAGAGATGATTGCAGGCAAACACAAAATTGTGGAGTAACGGTCCCCGGCATTCATAATGATGTTGAAGATGATTATTATGGATATCTCGACGAAGTGATTGAATTGTCATTCATACGAGGTTATCGTGTTATTTTATTTAAATGTACATGGTTTGACACTGCTCGTCGTAGAAAACACATCATATTTGAACCACATTTCATAAGCATAGACACTTCCCGGAGTGCTTATAAGGAGGATCCTTTTATTTTTGCAAACCAGGCGAAACAAGTATTTTATATAAATGACCCACTTAAGCCAAATTCAGATTGGAAAATCATTGAAAGAATAAATCACAGACACCTATGGGATATTCCAGAAGACAAGAATTCAGAAGATTTGTTAGAAGATGTCAACCTTCATCGTGAAGATATTGTAGAACAAATTGTTGAAAATGTTGATGTTCAGGGCACCATAGATGATTTTATAGATGACGAAATAGATGATTCTGATCATAGTATGGAAGATTTTGGTTTAGAGTCAGATTTGGATGATTCAGATACTTATAAGTCTAATGATGAGAATGAGGATGTTGACTCTGATGATGATGATGATGATTTGTAATGGTTAGTTTGATTATTTATTTTTTTCAATTACTAGTCTTAATCATACTAACATGCATGTAAAGTCAAATTATTTCACTTAACTCAAACATTTATTATGGATATTGTGCTGGCAGGTAAAGATAGAATTGCCAGGGAAGGAAACACAAGTGGTTTTATACGAGCAATTTTAGGTACTTTTTTATTTTAATGCTATTTACAGTAATTTGGTTGAATTTTAGCTTAATTGTTTTCTGTTTTATGATAAACAAATTGCCTATTCTTGGTTGGGTCAACGGACAAGACTACAAATGTTTAAATTTGAGTTAACAACAAGAAGGGGGTGTTAATGAATGTTGGGTTGATTTTGTAAAAAAAATGATGCTAAATTCGCATGTTCTAGACAGATTTCATGCAGAGTTTGACAAATCGTTTAAAATCAACGAAATATACTTTTGGGGCATATTTTATATGCTTGGAAACCTCTCTTAGACTATTTTCTACAGATTTTTATAGTGCTACAAAATATGAGCGATAGATGCATAGAAACTACATGGTAATTCGGACTTGTAAGTTGGTTTAAAGCTGAGTTTTTGATTAAATATGAATCTGTCCTGTTTTTCTAAAAGTCCTATAAAATCATAGAAAATTCTAGAATAGTTGTATTATATATGCTTAGAAAGCTCTTTGAGTATACTACCATTCATGTTTGAAAATAAAAATCTAAATAAAATCGTAGAATGGTTAAAATAATGGAATACAACAACAACTTTGAAAATGCTGCACAAAGGTCTTTTCTAACCAGGAGTGGATATTTGATAACACTTGTTCTAAATATGTTTTGTTGTTCCAGTGGTTTATCTTCGTCTAATAAAGTTTGTTTGAAATGTTTAAGGTACTTGAAAATAGGTTATACAAGTATTTACCCAAACAAGTCAAGATGAAGACGAAGACAATAACCTCCTTTGAGCAAGGTAAGTAGTTGATATTATATTGTAGGTAAAAATTAAGTGTTTACTTAGCTTTGTATTAATTATATAGTTGGGCATATCGTAGGTAAAGATTAAGTGCAACCAAAGTTGGAACGCATCTTGGATGGGGAAAGCAATTCTTTTGCAAGTCATTGAACTTTGTGAAGCTTAAATTTTATGTTGGGAGTCGAAAATGTTATGCGAATTGATTAATTTTGTTTTGACATGTTTTGTAACAATTGATCATTATGTAGTAGTGTTTGGTACAATCATAAACGTTGGGTTACAACATATTATGTATATATAGTTATATGAAAAAATAGATCATTGAACAGGTTGATTTCGTAAGGATATTTCATTTTTAGGGTGCATCATGTCAAAATTTCCTTATAAAGTCTGAGACCATAACTTTTGCTTACTTTTTAAAATAACTATTATAAAATATAGTTGTTTTAAAAATTACAAAATTACAGATTAATAATTTGTCTTTTATTTTCTTTTACTCATAAGACATTTAAGACTAAATATCATTCACTAATTTGGTTCCTAATAAGAATATAACTTGGTTATAATCTTTTATTTGATCCTCCTAAACACTAGAATGTGTTTTTAATTTTGGAAACTAGATCTCAGCTTCGAATAATATAATTTACATAATTAAATTTTACCTGCTGATTCCTTTCTTAAAATGATATAAATTGAGTCAAAGTATTGGAGACTATATATCAGTCATTAATATTATTGTTATGCAAAGAGTATCCTAAACTGAACATTAGTCCCTATTTCAATTTGCTTTAGACATTAAGAACTGAATTCTAGTCACTAATTTGTTCATTTAAGATATTAAAATCCTTGTTTATTTTTTGCAACTAAATTTCAGTCCCTACTTATTTTATCTAGAAACCTCTTTAGAAGCTGGATATAAGTTCTGAATAAAATCAATTACAACATGTTTACGACTGATATTCAGTCTTTGATACCTTTCATATAACGATATATATTAACCCAAATAGTTAAAGACTATAAATCAGTTACTAATCATTTTTTTACCCAACAAACATTTGAGACTGAATAATTGACCTAAATTTGGTTTGGTTTACCAAAATATTAAGAACTAAATTTTAGTCTCCAATATGTTCCCTCTTTATTAAAGACTAATTATCAGTTACTCATATAATAATGTCATGATCACTTAATCTGGTTATTTATTATGTATATATATTGTGACTGAATTTTAGTCTTTAACAAGGTTTCAAAGTTTTAGAGACTGATCACCAGTCATTAGAAGAGTCATAAAAAACTCAGTCTCTAATATAATTAGTAACTGATATTGTAGTCCCTGATAGTAAATATCCAGGACTGATAGTTCAGTCTCAAAGAACTTAGTCCCTAATGATCACTTTTCTGGTAGTGCTACCCTCCCCAGACCCTGCTCTTGAGTGGGATATACTGAGTTTGTTTGTTTGTTTGTTTGTTTGTTTAGATGTTTAGAGCTGCTAGGAAACGTAGGGAGAGAACCGAGCTAGCTGATAGAAATATAAAGAAAGAAGGATGATGTGATTGGGGTAACCATAACATGCCAATCACTAATGGGCCCAAGTTAAAGCCTAATGAATGTGGTCCAGAATTCCAGATTGAGAAACTATCCAACACACTGGTCTAGTACATGTGTTTTTTTTAATTAGTTGTTAGTTGTTAGTATCACCTAGTTATTAATATTCGCTCATGCCAAGGATTGAACCTTGCCAATCACTAATGGGCCCAAGTTAAAGCCTAAGGATTGAACATTGGTCTAGTACATGTAGTCATGTATATATTATGCTATACTCACCATTTGTTATTCAAAATTTGTTTTGTTCTTCTTTTTTATGGGGTTGTGTTGCATAACATTAGTACATGGGCATTACTTAAATGTCTTGAGTGTTTCAAATAACATTTGGTCTAGCATATATGATATGTGACTATACGTGTCTAAAGCATGAGAATTATTACTCATTTCATATCATATGCAACACCTTTAAAATAAATAGTTATCTTACATGGTAATAGCCCTACTCAAGTATGACCGGATGTTATGCCCTAGTGAGTGAAGCTTCATTTCATCTTTTGAGTTTTGGTGAGATGAGAACCCCTTTTATGACAAGTTTGGCCTAATATTTATCATGTTGTTACTCCTTGATGAGAATAATTATCTTTGGGTAGGGTTGATCGGTCATAGATCAGGGTTTGAATTCAATAATGTTTCGACCTTCAGTGACTTTGTCTAACAGCCGAGGCGCGAGTCTAGCAATGTAACACTATTTTAGATAGGTATGATCTGGACATGGTGATCCAACTTTGGTAGTGTAGCATCATTTCCGATAAACTGAAAGCCTATTTCTAATAACTTGATGACCCGTCAACTCTGATCTAAGAAATAATTTTTTTGTAAGGGCCGTCCATATTAGAAGGAGTCATACTATAACTTGACATCTATTTAATAAGGAATGTTTGTGCATGATGTTTATGCATCCATAACATGAGGGCCACATTTAAAAGAATCAACCATACTTATTAGATGTCCGACTCTAACTTGATAGTCTTTTCTATAGTAGCATAACTTGATTGGTTCATCTATTTATTTTAACTTGGGTAAGGGTTTAAATAAAAAAAGAATTCAAACCTAAAAAGTGCAAGAAGAAATCATAATCATTAACTTTTTCTTAATCGACGGTCAAAATCAAATTGTAGAACAAATTTAGATAGAAAGTTATTTTAGCATAGCCACTTTTGTTAACGTTTTTAAACCACCCCCCCTTTTAAACATCATAACCGTTATATACGTCATTATTTTCATATTAAAGATAAAAAGCGAGTGTTTTTTACTTTAAAATGTGTACAATATTGTTATATACAAAACAACTTTTTTTATATTTTTCAGCTCATATGATTTTGTTCATCTTTATGTTTTTTTGGATTTCATTTTGTTTTTTCGTTCGTTATTGTGTTTTTCTAAACACCATTATGTTTTTATAAAATGATGAACCCTGAAAGAGCATAATGGTGAAATAATACAAATATGTACTTCTACTATATTATACAATGATAAATGATGTATTTTTGTACTTTTAAACTAAATAGATAAATAAATAAGGATAGATAGAAATCAAGAAAGATAATCAAGCAATGTAATGTTTACTTAGACTTTGAATCCTTCTAGCTAAATAATGATAACATACACAAACTCATGGTGAGATCATTTCTTACCCGTGTAACAAGGTGATAGACTAGACCCCCGTCAAGACTATCTAATCATATGACTCTTTAGAAAGTTAAAACTATGTTAACATAGTAACCACCTAAAATCATTCTAGGAAAAAATCAATTATACAATTATGTTGAATATATATATATATATGGACTAAACTCTTGTTAAGGTTATTTAATCTCATAATGCTTTGGAAAGTTAATACGATAACACATACCAACCACCTCGAATCACGTAATGAAAACAACATAATGAAGTCCTTCAACTTGTGAATATCATATCACAAATATATGAAATACACATTACACTAGTAAACCATAATCGCATATACGCAATGATACGAGGAATTCCTAACAAATGTATGGCCTTTCCAAGCAACATAAGGATGCACATTTTGAATAACAATCATATATGTTTAATCCTCATCTATCATTCCTAGTCAAATGTCATGAATACATATACATACATATGCACATTCATGAATAAATATCTTAGCACATATGGTTTCCCAACATGATATGATCAAGATATCCACAAGATCAAACATATAGCCAAGTAAAACAAACACACACAACGATTGAATAATATTCAAAACATTGACAATGTCATCATCATAATCATCACCATAAATAACATGTAAATTATCAACAATTAGTTAGGAATCATCTAATCTAAGTGAATCAAAGAGTCTAGCTCATAATAGCTATAACAACATCCAAACAACTTGAATAATCAAATAGATACATGATTAGATGTAGAGATTATCAAACCATATCAAGCTAAGATGAGTTGCATGATGTTAGATTCTTCTTTGGAGTGCTTGATCTTCAATCTTGGTTTCTAATCTTGTGAAATTCCTTTAAAATAAAGCTCAATTCAAAATGAAGCTCAATGTTTGTGAGAACTAGGGTTTTTTCCCTTCAATTTTCGAGCTTAGGTGAAATGGTGAAATGGAAAACAAGAAAGAAAAACTAAAAATGAGATCTGATGCGTGTTATGGCCATGATGGTCAGGATGAGGCCTGGTGCTTGTTATAGTCATGACAAAATCAGTCATGGTCATAATAGCCTCTAAACTTTCAAAATCTTTATTTATTTCTTATATTTTTCTTTTAAGATCATCAAGTAACCATGCAAAACTACAAAATTTAAATAATCAAAATTAACAAACAATCCTTTATACATAATATTTATCGGCACATGTGGCGGATTGTCATTTGTTTTCGCCCCTTGACGCACAAGTACAAATGTTGTGTGTCAAGTGAACATGTCAAGTGAACATGTCAAGTGAACATGTCAAGTGAACATGTCAAGTGAACATGTCAAGTGAACATGTCAAGTGAACATGTCAAGTGAACATGTCAAGTGAACATGTCAAGTGAACATGGTATAAATATGTGATAGATTCTCCTTCGTTTGTTTGGGTGCACAAGCACAACATGATGCATACAAGTTCAATATGTCGTGCGTTAATTGACGTCTAAAAATAAAGACGTGACAATTTTAAATGGATTGATTAATATAGAAAGCCAATGACCATATTAGCTCATTTTTATGATCAACATATTATCTTAGTGAGTTTTCCTAAAATAAATTAGATCCGACAAAGTTCATATATTAAACCAATTAAATGACTGAAAGATTATTTAAAGCAGTGGAACAACTTAATATAGGCTTACTTTAAAACATATATATTATGTTATGTGCGTCATCTTTGTTCTTTGTTCTTTTGGTCCCAACATAACTAATTAATCATTTGGTCGAGTTCTTAATCATAATATTCTCCTTTCATCATTATTGATCATTCCTTAATAAGGTCACGGTAGAATTAGAAAAATAAAAAATGATTTTTTATAAATGAATCATATTTTTATTGATTAAAAGATCTTAAAAAAGTGAATACTGAAGTGAAAACTATTGAATTATCTAACATATTCTTGTTTATGAGTCACTAGCTTTAGTAAACCCGTGTATTACACGGATTGAATAAATAAAATGTTAAATAGAATAAAAATTATTAATTATAAAACGACAGACTAAGACATGATATGATTAAAATTATGTATAAGTAAAATATAACTAATAAAACAATAATATGAACTTTTAATTTTTTTCTAAAGATAAATTAAACATATTGTTTTAAAAAATTCCATTTTAAAAATTTCCTTACTATAACACCTTATTTTAATTATTTTTGTTTTATAAAAAATTACTTTAAAAAAACTAATTTTAAAATATTATATAAAAATAGTTTAATTTCTAGAAAAAAATTATTTTTATAAAAACTATCTCTATAGAAATAAAATGAAAAGTTGTCTTTCTTAATTCATTAAAAAGTAATTATATATAAAATAAATAAATAGATAATATTATAGTATTTAATGTGTTATTTAATATGAAAGAGAAGGGGAAAAATTTGATGAGAATAAATGTGATGCTGACACGTGTCACTCTCATTTACCTTTTATTATAGTAGGAAGATTACAAAAGAAGAATTCTGAATTTGGTAATTACAACCGCCTCATTCTTTTCATGTCAATAGATATATTTGATATTTTTTAAAAAAATAAAAATTTTATTCAAAACCAAGGACTACTAAAACAAACAAACAAACAAACATACTCAGTATATCACACTCAAGAGCAGGGTCTGTAACATCGCGTATTTTTGGTTAATAAAAGTTAATTTTATTTAAAACGTCGATGTTGATGCCAATAATTACAATAATAATAATAATAATAATAATAATAATATAATAATAATAATAATAATAATAACAATTGTTTATTAAAATATATTTTTTATAAACCAAGTGCAGGGGGTATTTTGTAATTTATGAAACTTAAAAATTAAGTTTCTAGCATAAAATGATAACCTTTAAACCACAGGGACGAAATGTGTAAAATTTTAAAATCCCAAACCCCCCTCCCCCGTCGACCCACTGCAAACGCCGGCGAGCCTACGGCGGGTCTCCGGCGACCCCCAAACACCCAATTCGCGCGGTTTAATTCGAATTAAAAGTTTCCGACCACCTCGCGACAATGATTCGAACCCATGGCCCCATACAATTCAAAATTTGCCTCGTTTACGTGCCTTACACTCGAACCCGGTTACCCCATTCAAAATCAAATCGGACACAGTGGGAAAACTCGATTAATTGATTCAATCAACCAACCTGTAAAGTGAAAGCACAATTCCAATCATAATCCACACATCAATTTAACTTAAAATCTGTTCAATCACAACCCCATTCAACCGAATATCCGGCAATCAAATTGAACTCGTTCGTATAATTTAAAATCAAATTACCCCTATATAATAGAAGGAAAACCTCTTAAATCGAACCCACAAACTCTCTGTAACCTCAATTTGATCAAACACACACACACACGTCGATTCAAGATTGCATTCAAGCCGAGAACTACTTGAACTCGAATCCATCCATCTCTACACCATTACAGGTAATTCGACACACACACACATTTGGTTCTACATGAGAATGAAAGCCCCATGGTTAATTCGATCGAAAGTATCGAATTCAGCTTCAATTTGGATCAAGTTCATTCTAGGGTTCTTCGGGTTCTGGGGGTTCTGTTGGGTTGTGTTTAAAATCATTAAAACCGTTTCTATCGCGGCTTAAGCCTTGGTTCACTGGTTGGAAGCGTGTGTTGCAAACCAGGAGGTCCCGGGTTCGAACCCGGGCACCCCCATATTTTTTAAAAGGCTTTTTAAGCCTTAAAATAATTATGGAAAAATTTAGAAAAATATAAAAATGTTTTCTGCAAACTCTAAATATTTTTTTGACACCATATTATTTTCTATAAATTTATTTAAATAATATTTTAATATTTTATTAAGTAGTTTTAGATAAATAATATATCTAGTTTATTTTCTTATAAAATAGACTTTAAATGGTGGTCTAAATCACTAAAATATTTGCTCAACAATATCTACATATAATTATAAATGATGATTTTTTTATAGATATAAAAGCTTATTCCAATTTATAAACTATTATTTTTTATCAAATATGAATCGTTTTAAGAAAAACTAACAATTTAATTTTCCAAATTAATTATTCCTTTGACCATTGATTATTTACTAATTATTCTTTAACGTTATAAGTTGATATTCTATAAAATCACCAAAAAACAACCTAAGTCTTTCCGAAATATCTCCATTTCCTTTAATCACTTAAATAACTAAATATTTTAATTAATTAGCATATAATTAATTAATAAAACTAGTTATTTGTTCTTCTCATATTATAGTAATCTATTTCAAATGTATTGATAGATTTATTTTCAAACACTCACTTTAAATAAATTCATTTTATTCAAACTAAATAAATTATCTATTTAAACTACCATTCAAAACCTAATGGAAACCCTAATCTAATTCCAATTCTCATATTATTATTATTCTAACTCGAGACACCGTTCCGTAGATTATACGTAAGGAAATCGTTGGTGTCTAATCAATCACATCCAAATACTAATCCCATCAATCAAGTGAGTATTCATTTTCCCTTTTTATATCATTTCTTATTTGGGGGAAATCATGTGATACAATATATTCAATCATGATATTCTATTGTTATTTCATTCTAAATTCAATTCAAGACAGGTTATATATTACTTGCAATTATGTGAACATACTATGATAAACTAGACGACAGTAAAACCCTAATTCAATCAATCAATCCTGGTATCAATGGTAGATCTACTGGTTTGGATAACCCACCCCATATGGCTTACGAGTGGTGATTGGGCCAGAGGCAATTAGTCAATCTATGGTGTTTGTGTGCAAGTCTATTATATGCAAGTGTCAAGTCAAGGGGTTTAGTTGATCTATATGCTTTGCTATTGCAACATAAGTCTTAACGTTACCTCGCGAATTGGATTATTCTCAATCAATCAATCAATCTATATGTATATTCAAAACTGTGATTACTCACCAGTTAACTCGTTAGCTGACTTTATTTTCTCACATGATTTCAGGGTAAGCAAGATAGTGGACTTCTACCTGCTCATTTAAGACCCGGACTTAGTCAAAATAAAAGACAATTACTATTTATGGTTTCAATTGTTGTATTTGTGTATGTTAAACTTATGTTATCTTGTAATCTGATTTTAATATTATTTCCACTATTAGACAACCATGTGTTATGAACAATCAATCATTCCCTCGTCCGCTCCGATGATTCCGCCGTCGGTCGGGGTGTGACAGATTGGTATCAGAGCCATGGTTATAGGGAATTAGGTTATTAGAAATGGAATGACCTAGACTATAACTAAGTACCTTTATACATGAGTCCTCTCATATATTTTATATGCATAGATAGGATTAGATGTGCTTTACATGTTTATACTTGATTATGTGATTATATGCCTTATGTGATTCTTCTTATACTTTGAATCTTATCAATGTACACACGAATCTTAAATCATATTCTAAGGCATTGTGTGCCTAATTCAAGTGATTTCAAACTCCAAAACTCGATTGTTATTCATGGTTTTTCAAATTCGTCAAAGTCTGTGTCTTACAACTTGAAACATGCTATGCTGGAAGAGTGGGATGCCTGTATCTCGGGGTGTTCTGTCTAGGCAAGGTATTCGTATAAATCCAAATCAACCGATGGACCTGTCTACCTTACCTGGGAACCCTCGGGATGAGTATCTGCTTATAGGTACGCATGTCTTCAATGAGGTTGTGTTAGACATAACACTTTGATTAGTCAACGTATTCGCTTTGATTTACGAATCAAACGATTAAACTCGGAACATATCATCGTTATTATACCAAATTCTCGATTCTCGTTTTCATGTTGTATAGCTCATATTACCCAATTCTCATAAACTATCTCAATGATATTTCAGAATGGCTTCTCGTCAAATCCATTCACGGTCTAGAAACTCTGGCCGCAAGATTGCTGCCATTGTAGCACGTGAAGTTGCTGCTGTTATCCCAACTCTACTTACCCATTTGAACCAAGGCAACAATACTGTTCAAAACCAACTGCACCAAACCCTCCCCAAACTTGTACTTACAAACAATTCAGTTCTTGCAACCCCACCAAGTTCAGTGGAACTGAAGGAGCTACCGGATTACTACAATGGTTCGAAAGCATTGAGAAACACTTTCCTAAACAGCGAATGCCCTGAAAATCTAAAAGTCCGGTATGCCACACGTGTTCTTCAGAAACGCGCACTTACTTGGTGGAACGGGGAGAAACGAACCCGTGGAACTGATGCTGCTCTAGCATTAACATGGGCTGAAGTTAAGGAGCTCATGACTAAAGAGTTCTGCCCAAGAAACGAAGTCCGAAAACTAGAAGCTGAATTCTGGGAGTTAACCCAAGACAGTGGCGAAACCTCGCATACACTAACCGATTTCACGAACTGAGCCTTCTGGTACCGCACCTGGCTACCCCTACCTCCCGAGCCATCGAGAAATACATTGGTGGACTACCCATGCAGATTCAGGATACGGTGTTAGGAAGGAATCCTTCGACACTAGAAGATGCTATTAGACTGGCTGCGCAGTTAACCGATAATCATGTGAAAGCTGGTTCTTTAACCAGGAAAGGTTCGAAGAAGAATACCGATAACTTCCTCACGAAACTGTCAAAACCGACCAACCCTAGCCTTCCAGGAACAAGAAGAGGAAGGCCAATTCTCAAAACTTTGCTGTGATTATCCCTGCTGTGCCAATTAATTAAGTCCCTCCAACTCGTCAACCAGTAGTTAACAACCAACCACTGATGAAAAAGCCCTACGCTGGACCCTTTCCGCAGTGTAAAACTGTAAGTATCACCATCCCGCTAACGTTCAATGTCGTCAATGCACAAACTGTGGTCGTTTCGGCCATACATTCAACGTGTGCAAAAATACTACAAGGGTTCCAGTTACCACACCGACTGTTCAGCATACCCCGACAATCACGCAAGCAAGAGCTTGCTACCAATGCGGGGATCCTAACCATTTCCGCAACCAATGTCCGAAGCTTCTCAAGGTCGTCCCTACAGCTCAAGGTCGAGCATTCAACATCAATGCCCAACAAGCCCAAGTTAGCAACGACGTGGTGAACGGTATGTTCCAAATTAATAATCAATACGCTTCGATTTTTTGACACCGATGCCGATAAAAGCTTTGTATCCTTAGACTTTGAGCCCTTACTTGCTAGTGCTCAAACCAAGCTAGACAACCCCTTTACGGTAGAGATAGCTGACGGAAAACCATTACAATTAATTCTGTTATTCCCGACTGTACCATGAATCTAAGCGAGCACGATTTCCCTATCAATCTTATACCCATGCAACTGGGTAGTTTCGATGTTATAGTAGGCATGGACTGGTTATCAAAGAATCATGCCGAAGTGATTTGTCACGAAAAGACCATTCGTATTCCTCTCCCGACCGGAAGCATACTACAAATCTACGGGGAAAAATCTTACAAGGGGCTTAAACTCATGACTTGTACCAAAGCCCAAAAGTACCTCTGCAAGCATTACGTGGCTTTCTTAGCCCATATCGTGAAGGCAGATGAGAAACCTAGGAAGATTGAAGACATTCCGGTTGTTCGAGAGTTTCCCGAAGTCTTTCCCGAAGACTTAACCGGTCTTCCTCCCGTTCGTCAAGTTGAATTCCGAATCGACCTTGTACCTGGTGCAACTCCCGTGGCAAAATCTCCTTATCGACTTGCATGATCGGAAATGCAAGAACTTGCTAGTCAATTGCAAGAACTGTCAGACAAAGGATTCATTCGCCTGAGCTCATCACCATGGGGAGCTCCAGTCTTATTCGTGAAGAAAAAGGATGGCTCATTCGTATGTGCATTGACTATCGGGAGCTTAACAAACTCACAATCAAGAACCGTTACCCATTACCCAGAATCGACGATCTATTTGATCAGCTTCAAGGAGCCACTCATTTCTCAAAGATCGATCTTCGTTCTGGTTATCACCAACTCCGTGTGCACGATGATGATATTCCAAAAACCGCTTTCCGAACGAGATATGGCCACTACGAGTTTACAGTGATGCCATTCGGGTTAACCAATGCACCGGCAGTATTCATGGTTTAATGAATTGCGTTTGCCGACCATACCTAGACAAATTCGTGATCGTATTCATCGACGACATTTGATATACTCCAAATCTAAATCAGATCACGAAAACCACCTTCGACTAATACTCGAACTTCTGAGAAAAGAGAAACTCTACGCCAAATTCTCAAAGTGTGAATTCTGGCTTAATGAGGTTCAATTTCTTGGTCACATAGTAAACAGCAAGGGAATTCACATTGATCCCGCAAAGATCGAGGAGGTAAAGAAATGGGGAGAACCTAAAACTCCTATAGAGATTTTTTCATTCCTTGGTCTAGCCGGATATTATCGACGTTTTATTCCTAACTTCTCTAAGATTGCTGTGCCACTCACTGCTTTGACCCATAAGGATAAGCCTTTTTCTTGGGGGCCTGATCAAGAAAAAGCATTTCAAACCCTCAAGCAAAAGTTGTGTGAGGCGCCGATTCTAACCCTTCCTGATGGAAACGATGACTTTGTTGTCTATTGTGACGCTTCAAAACAAGGTCTAGGTTGCGTTCTCATGCAGCGAGGCAAAGTTATAGCTTATGCTTCAAGACAATTGAAGATTCATGAGAAAAATTATACGACGCACGATCTTGAATTGGGTGCTGTCGTATTCACACTCAAAATCTGGAGACACTATCTCTATGGCACTAAATGTGTTGTATTCTCCGATCATAAGAGTCTCCAGTACATCTTCAACCAGAAAGAGCTTAACATGAGGCAACGACGATGGGTCGAACTACTCAATGACTACGACTGTGAGATTCGTTACCCCCCCGGTGAAGCTAATGTCGTAGCCGATGCATTAAGTCGTAAGGGTCAAGTTATGCTTCAAAGTGTTACCATTCAAACCGACCTCTTGACCCGTATACTCGAAGCTCAACACGAATCAGTCACCGAGGGCAACATGTATGAGGAAATGTCATGCGGTGCTGAACTCCAAATGGAAATCAAGTCGGACGGACTACTGTATTTTCTAAATCGACTTTGGATTCCGAATCGCGATAACCTTCGAACAGCCATCATGGATGAGGCTCATAAGGCTCGTTATTCTATTCATCCGGGAGCAGATAAGATGTTCATGAATCTTTGGAACCAATATTGGTGGCCCGGCATGAAGAAGGATATAGCCTTGTATGTATCTAAATGCCTCACATGTTCCAAAGTCAAAGCGAGCATCAAAGTCCCTCTGGATTACTCGTACAACCTGAGGTTCCATTATGGAAATGGGAAAGCATATCCATGGATTTCATCACCAAGCTGCCTCGTACCGCTAGTGGTCACGATAGTATCTGGGTTATCATTGATCGATTGACTAAGCCGGCTCATTTCATTCCAATTCGGGAAGATTATCGAGTCGAGAAATTGGCTCGTACTTACATCAATGAAATAGTCAGTCGGCATGGTGTACCTTTAGATATTATCTCTGATCGCGATGGTCGTTTCATCTCTCGTTTCTGGAAAAGTCTCCAATCAGCTCTCGGGACTCAACTAAATCTTAGCACAGCCTATCACCCGCAAACCGACGGTCAGACTGAAAGAACGATACAAACCCTCGAGGATATGCTCCGGGCTTGTGTCATTGATTTCAGTGGATCGTGGGATCTCATCTTCCGTTGATCGAATTCTGTTACATAACAGTTACCATACCAGCATCCAGATGGCACCATTTGAGGCCTTGTATGGCCGAAAGTGTCGATCTCCCATTGCTGGTCTGAAGTTGGTGAATCACAGATTACTGGTCCGGAATTGATACAAGAAACAACCGACAAAATTCATAAGATCCGTGATAACTTGGTCGCTGCTAGGAATAGTCAAAAGCATTATGCTGATAAAAGACGTAAGCCTATGGAATACAATCGGTGATCTCGTACTTCTTAAGGTATCACCTTGGAAGGGAGTGATTCGCTTTGGAAAGAAAGGGAAGCTAGCACCTCGTTACGTGGGTCCATTCAAAGTGCTCGAGCGAATTGGGAAAGTGGCCTACAAGCTTGAACTACCCCAAGAACTCAGCAATATACACCCGACGTTTCATGTTTCAAATCTCAAGAAATGTCTTGCCGATTAAAATCTCCACATCCCACTCGAAGAAGTCCAGATTGATAAATCTATGTACTTTATTGAGAAACCTGTAGAAATTATGGATCGGGAAGTCAAACAACTCAAACGTAGCCGGATACCTATTGTCAAAGTCCGCTGGGAATCTAAACGTGGTCCAGAGTTCACCTGGGAACGTGAGGACCAAATGAAATCCCAGTACCCTCATCTTTTCATTTCAGCCTCCTCGTGATTTAAATTTCAGGACGAAATTTCCTAAAGCAGGGGAGACTGTAACATCGCGTTTTTGGTTAATAAAAGTTAATTTTATTTAAAACGTCGATGTTGATGCCAATAATTACAATAATAATAATAATAATAATAACAATTGTTTATAAAATATATTTTTTATAAATCAAGTGCAGGGGGTATTTTGTAATTTATGAAACTTAAAAATTAAGTTTCTAGCATAAAATTTTAATTTTTAAACCACGGGGACGAAATGTGTAAAATTTTAAAATCCCAAACCCCCCTCCCCGTCGACCCACTGTAAACGCCGGCGAGCCTCCGGCGGGTCTCCGGCGACCCCCAAACACCCAAATTCGCGCGGTTTAATTCGAATTAAAAGTTTCCGACCACCTCGCGACAATGATTCGAACCCATGGCCCCATACAATTCAAAATTTGCCTCGTTTACGCGCCTTACACTCGAACCCGGTTACCCCATTCAAAATCAAATCGAACACAGTGGGAAAACTCGATTAATTGATTCAATCAACCAACCTGTAAAGTGAAAGCACAATTCCAATCATAATCCACACATCAATTTAACTTAAAATCTGTTCAATCACAACCCCATTCAACCCGAATATCCGGCAATCAAATTGAACTCGTTCGTATAATTTAAAATCAAATTACCCTTATATAATAGAGGGAAAACCTCTTAAATCGAACCCACAAACTCTCTGTAACCTCACTTTGATCAAACACACACACACACGTCGATTCAAGATTGCATTCAAGCCGAGAACTACTTGAACTCGAATCCATCCATCTCTACACCATTACAGGTAATTCGACACACACACACACATTCGGTTCTACATGGGGAATGAAAGCCCCATGGTTAATTCGATCGAAAGTATCGAATTCAGCTTCAATTTGGATCAAGTTCATTCTAGGGTTCTTCGGGTTCTGGGGGTTCTGTTGGGTTGTGTTTAAAATCAATTAAAACCGGTTTCTATCGCGGCTTAAGCCTTGGTTCACTGGTTGGAAGCGTGTGTTGCAAACCAGGAGGTCCCGGGTTCGAACCCGGGCACCCCATATTTTTTAAAAGGCTTTTTAAGCCTTAAAATAATTATAGAAAAATTTAGAAAAATATAAAAATGTTTTCTGCAAACTCTAAATATTTTTTGACACCATATTATTTTCTATAAATTTATTTAATAAAATATTTAATATTTTATTAAGTAGTTTTAGATAAATAATATATCTAGTTTGTTTTCTTATAAAATAGACTTTAAATGGTGGTCTAAATCACTAAAATATTTGCTCAACAATATCTACATATAATTATAAATGATGATTTTTTTATAGATATAAAAGCTTATTCCAATTTATAAACTATTATTTTTTATCAAATATGAATCGTTTTAAGAAAAACTAACAAATTAATTTTTTAAATTAATTATTCCTTTGACCATTGATTATTTACTAATTATTCTTTAACGTTATAAGTTGATATTCTATAAAATCACCAAAGACAACCTAAGTCTTTCGACGAAATATCTCCATTTCCTTTAATCACTTAAATAACTATATTTTAATTAATTAGCATAATTATTAATAAAACTAGTTATTTGTTCTTCTCATATTATAATAATCTATTTCAAATGTATTGATAGATTTATTTTCAAACACACTCACTTTAAATAAATTCATTTTATTCAAACTAAATAAATTATCTATTTAAACTACCATTCAAACCTAATGGAAACCCTAATCTAATTCCATTCTCATATTATTATTATTCTAACTCGAGACACCGTTCCGTAGATTATATGTAAGGAAATCGTTGGTGTCTAATCAATCACATCCAAATACTAATCCCATCAATCAAGTGAGTATTCATATCTCCTTTTTATATCATTTCTTATTTGGGGGGAATCATGTGATACAATATATTCAATCATGATATTCTATTGTTATTTCATTCTAAATTCAATTCAAGACAGGTTATGTTATTACTTGCAATTATGTGAACTACTATGATAAACTGGACGACAGTAAAACCCTAATTCAATCAATCAATCCTGGTATCAATGGTAGATCTACTGGTTTGGATAACCCACCCATATGGCTTACGAGTGGTGATTGTGCCAGAGGCAATTAGTCAATCTATGGTGTTTGTGTGCAAGTCTATTATATGCAAGTGTCAAGTCAAGGGGTTTATATTGTGTCAGTTGATCTATATGATTTGCTATTGCAACATAAGTCTTAAAGTTACCTCGCGAATTGGATTATTCTCAATCAATCAATCAATCTCTATGTATATTCAAACTGTGAATACTCACCAGTTAACTCGTTAGCTGACTTTATTTTCTCACATGATTTCAGGGTAAGCAAGATAGTGGACTTCTACCTGCTCATTAAGACCCGGACTTAGTCAAAATAAAAGACAATTACTATTTGTGGTTTCAATTGTTGTATTTGTGTATGTTAAACTTATGTTATCTTGCAATCTGATTTTAATATTATTTCCACTATTAGACAACCATGTGTTATGAACAATCAATCATTCCCTCGTCCGCTCCGATGATTCCGCCGTCGGTCGGGGTGTGATAGGGTCTAGGAGGGGTAGGTGATGATGAGTATTTTCTCTATCTTGAGAGATATAAAGATCGCTTTCAAAGAGACCCCCGCTTCCAAAGAGACCCCCGCTTTCAAAGGGCTACCAAACTAAACCACAAACTAAATAAAAGAAAAGAAGTAAAAAGAAAAAAAAGATAAAGGTGACATCTCCTTTCTAAAATTACTGCGGACAACCATTTCAATATCAAAGCACACCAATGACCTCACTCATGGACCTTCATCCATAATCAACTCTTCACCATATATAAACAAGTGACTTGATGTCACAATGACCTGGTCGGAGATGCATCTCTGGCTAAAATTCTTTCGTTTCTCACATTTCAAATGCATGGATCGACATGTTGTAAGGATAGTGGCATGAACCAACTTCCTTTTCACCGTGACAACGTGAAGGGACTTGTGTAGCTAGAAACTGTCTCGGATACGAAAGGCATATACTAGTGGACCCTTACACAATTCAATCCTATATCAGTGAAATTCTACAACGTCATACAAAATGAGAAAGTTTAACCTTTGATGCTTGAAGTATGCGAATCAAATCATTGATGTTGTTGGTTCCAATCTAATTACCTTATGTCTTAGAAATATTAGTTAATATCACGTAATTTAGGTTAAGATAAAATAAAGTTTAAAGAACTTACATGATTACCCTTCTAGTTTTTTCGCATGTATATAATAATCCTTGTTATTATTAATATCATGTTAGCTTGTGTATGTTAACAATGCATATTATCCAAATATACATATATTTCCTGTTTATTGAATACTCTTTAATCCAATATTTCAATTTCAATTACGTTAAACAAATCCTATTCTAATAAAAATGTATCTAAGAGAACACATGTCACATCATATTCATTCTCATCAATTTTTTTTCGCTTCTCTCTCCTATTTAATAATCACATTAATTACTAATAATATTATTTAATTTTTTAATAGTTTTTTAATAGATTAAGAAAATAGATATTTTTACTAATATTATTTCTAAGAAAATATTTTTCATAAAATAGAAAAAATTAGAGCATCAAAACTTTTTAAAAATACAAAATATTTTTATAATTGGTATTTTTTAAAAGAAATTTTTATAAACAAAAAATAATTAAAATTGAGAGTTATAATAAGAAAGTTTTTACGTAAACATTTTTTAAAAGTTTGTTTTGAAATAAAATTTTATTTTATTTATTATATAAATATTTAATCATATCTTATATTAGAATATCATTTATATTTAATAAAATTTTATTTTATTAATATTTTTTTATTAAACCCATGTAGTACACAACGAGTTTACTAAAGCTATATAACATAATTAAGTCAAAGCTAATTATAACATATATTTCTGTAATTTTAAAATAATTAATTTTCTAATTTTTTTAAAGATATCTATAAATTATGTATGTAAACATAACATGTCTTAATAAAATATGATACTACAAAGTAAAACTTCAGTAAAATATCTACGCCTGATGGGCTAAAGAGCATTTGTTAGTATAAATAATTAAAGTACTATGAGGACAACACTCATAAGTACGAATAAGAAAAAACTTAAAGTGTAAAAAATAATAAGAAACTAAATATAAATAGTCACACGCGATCAATCTTATTGGTTATGCCCACGACCATACTAAAGAGCTTTTATTGGTAAGAAAAAAAATCAATTCATACATATTATAGTTACATTGGTATCTATGTATAGTATGAAGGTAAACTTTTTTCATACAAATTGTCACAACAAACTAAGTATGAAAGACACAAATCCTAGGTTAAAGAAGTGCATAATATTGGAATTTATATAAGTCGAACAGTTTTCTAAGCTTATCATCTCAAAGTTAGACACATTTAGGTTGACACTTTCCCACACTTACTTCCTAATGTATCTTATTCGGATAGCTTTAAAGAACCATATGCCTTGTCATTGGCTATGATCATTGTATTTGTGAATCCACCCTTTAATCTTTCATTATCCTTTTATTAACTTGTTAAACTCCTACGTGTTTGATTAAACTATCAACATGTCATCAAAATATAGCAATAGTAGAACATAAGAGGAGTTAACATTTTCATATAACAACAATGATCCATTTCACATTGTTCCCAAACATAAAAATCTTAACTTAAAATATGATTGCTTAAGTGTTTAGTTTAATTCATATAGACCCAAGTACAACTTAAACATCAAGTTTTCATTTTTGGATTCTTTAAAACCTTAAGGTTGTACCATCCAGACGTCTCCATCAGTATTTCCTTTTTAGAAGAAAAATATACATAAGCTTGCTTTAATTTCAGTTCTATTGTCTCTTAACACTGTTAGCCATAGTTTATATGTTAGTAATCGATGATACTAACAATAAAATTTAGAGTTATATAATTTTCCTATCTGTATTTTTTAAATCAATGTCATATTCCTACACTAATGCTAGTTCATGAGTTTAGAAGACATGTATTGCCACTAAATTCATAATTACATTAACATCTTGCAAGAACTTGATATACCCAAATGCTTTAATACATAGTAACACAAACCCTTTATGCTTAACGATATGTTATCTCTTGTATGGTCTAGGATAAAAAAAATTTCAAATAACTTTTATACACTGACCTAATTGATGAATCAATGCAAGTATGAATACAATAATATTAAAAGCTCGATATATGTTAAGTTGCTTATCCATGTCATTACCAAGTGATAATTAACGCTTGATCATGTGCTAATTGATTGATTGATTTAAAAAAGCTTGTAAGGACTCAACGTCCTTGTCTATATATAAAACCTTTTCTCTTTGCACGAGCTACTATAAATTCAAACAATTTAATCAAAGTCAAAGATTAGAGTTAATAATATAACCAAAACTTGAATCAAAGTCAAATAACCTAACCATAAATTTAATTTTTTGAACTACTCTTGATTTACTGGTACATTCATCTTATCTGTTTACTACATGATTTGAATTATCAACTTTAAAAAAGATCTATTACAGGCCAAGATAAATTAGAGCAAATGCGCGTTACTATAAATTTAACATTTTATGAAGATAATTCATGTCGTGACCATGCATCATTTTTGTCTGGATCCAACATGGAGGTAAGCAGGGGCGTCTCAACGTTTTTAGAGGCCTAAATTGAAAATTAAAGCGTAGGCCATTTAAAACTTTATCTTTAAAAACTTCTTATGTTTTAAAGCACAAGCACTAGTTGATTCCTAAATCAGTTTATTCAAAGCAAATCCTAATTGATTCAATGATTCTATATTCTAATACAAACTATAACAAGTAAAAAACTAAAACAAATAAACAATTAGCAATTTACAAATCAAATAAATAGAAGCATATACAAAGCTAAAACAAATTTAGAACAATTAACAATTAACAAGTTGTCCCTAGAACAAATGATTAAAGAAAAACAATAAGCAATACATGAAGCACTTTACCTTATTTAGGGAGAGAATCAATCAATCAGAGAACCCGCTCAGCCTAGGACCTAATCGTGAGTCTGTTACTCCACTAGATATCCGGATGAAATCGAAGTTTAAAGGCTTCTTAATTGCAACGAAATCAAAGAAGCAAATCATGATTCCACCAGATGAAATTAGAGAAGCAAACGAAGGTTAGGGGTTTTTATTCGTTACACCAGTGAATAAATCGAAGTTTTGTGTGGCTGGTTTCGCTTGGGGCAAGCAAAATCATAGGTGAATGATGAAATCGAAGGTTCGCGGTTGTTCATCTTAACCTTATGGCTTTGTTCGTGTCTTCGTTTCAACTTCCCCCCCTAACCCCCAATCAGGAATTGACCAATAGCATGTGTTGAAGATCTACGACCTGCCGACCTAGGTTTCCTTCTTTCTTTCATTGATTCATTTTTTTTATTTAGTTTATTCTGGGCTTAGACTAAGAATTATGTAATAAAATTTATTTTTTGGTGGCCTATTAGAATGGGTGGGTCTAAAGCCCTAACGTATTTTTTTAAACTGTTAAGCCGCCCCTGGAGGTAAGCTCACAAACGTAACGTACTTTAATACATGAATATTATTGCATATCTCTGATACAATATAATACATATTGGATGGGTAGGTTTGTCATTTCATCCTTCCCGTAAGACGCGCCCGCTCATCCGTTCCCAGCCGTTACACCGAGCACCGGCGTTCCGCTGTCTCCAATTGAATATCATTCATTGTTGTGTCTTCAGTTGAAGGATTAATGGCCTCCCCCCAAGCAGGTAAGCACAACAATATCCTCCGCCTGGCTTCTGATTCGTGCCTTACAGGTACCATTATTTCCAATTTCTTGAATTTCTAGCCATAGTAGGTTCCAATTTGTTGAATTTATGGGCAGCCTAGATGATTAGTACTTCCAATTGAGGTCTCGAAGGTGACTTTCGCCTTCTGTTCTTGTTGTCGGAGTTTTCTTTTTTGCTTTATTGAATTAATTATATAGGCTTCTTGTTCTGCTGTTGAAAATAGGAATTGGGGTTTAAGGGGAAAAGAATTGGAGCACTGCTCATTGAACAACATGCAAACCTTATAAACAAGGATTAGTTCAAATATGTATTGCAATGGTAGTGGGTTCTGTTTGAAACACATATGAAGAATATGCACTGCTCATCGACATCCTACTTTATTGATTTGGTCTTATTAGTACGTGATTAGGTCATTATTAGTTAAAATACAGGTCTCGACCTGCCAAATTTTACCTTCAATCAGGCTTCTGTAATGCCACTTTCGTGTTTATGTACCCGCTGTTTGTGTTTGAAACAGGAAGAAGACCAGTTTGTAATCTGCGACTTACAGGTACTTCGTCGTTCAAACTATTTTTCTTTGTGCCGCTGAGCCCCAGCAGATAAAGGATTTCATCTAATTATTGGCTCATTTAAGTTATTTTCTCCAGATTAGGAATTTTTATATGATTATTTCATGTTTATTTTGTTTATTCTATCATATTTGTGCCCTAAGATCTATGACCACACATATTGTTAGGCAATTTTGTTCTTGAAAAACTGTCAACAGGTTGACTTGCATCCAAAGATTCATGAAGATTACTATCAATGTGTATTGTGTGTAATGTTCATGAAGGCTCTTTTTAGCTTTAGCAATATTTTTGTATGGTGGATGCTTTGAGACTTAATATGTAGTTTCTACACAAACCTTTGTTTGGTTTTTTTAACTGATATGGTTAATAAAAACATGAGGACCAGAATGATAATGGTGGGATTAGTTGTTATTTAACCTCTCAAAAATATATATTTTGTCTTCCTTGTGTAATTTGATTATATGTTTGTACTTTCAGTGACTGCAGAACAAGTTCAAGTGTAGATGATGCAAACTATTCTCTTAAAGAGTACATTTTCTTGACTTTGCCTTTATTTAGTCATGCAAGCAAGTTAGTTTTTACGATTATTGCTATTAGGTCCATTACTATATATGTTATTATTTTAATATGCCTTGATTTATCTTGACCCAAAATAAGTTGTAACATAACGATGTGACATCAAGTGGTATAGCGCAAACAAATGTATTTAGAAGATGTGTGTGGTTTTGTTGAGACATTTGATAAGAGTTTAAGTCTGCTTTAAGCTTTATTTATTTCTTCCGAGACAGATCTCATGCTTTCTTTATTTAATGTGTTCTATCTACAACACTCTTTTCTTTCTTGAAAATATAAATAACCATTCTCTCCACCCATGAATACTGTATTACTTGATATATAGTTAAAGAAGAGTGTTTGACTTTCCCTATTTGGTTTTCTTGTTTTTGTGTAGTGATATGCAAAGTATGTTGAGTGGAGTGCAAGTATGATGGAAGATGAAGCCAGGAGGAAGTTAAAGGCTGCAGAGCTTCAAGCAAAGAAGAATAAGTTGAGGCTTTGGACAAACTATGTACCTCCATCTACTAATTTAAAGGCAATATCAGACAATTTTACTGGAAAGGTTAGTCTAAGCACACTTCATAGCTCTCTTCTTTTCAGGCCATCTCAAAATTCACTTAAAACTTATTGTATTTTTCCATTATACAAGTGGTTGAAGTTGTTAGTGGAGACTGCATCATTGTTGCTGATGAATCTCTATCATTTGGAACTCCAGCAGCTGAGAGACGAGTCAATCTCTCAAGTATCAGTGTCCTAAATTGGGAAATCCAAGAAGAGATGAGAAACCTCTCCTTATGCCCCTGAAGCAAGAGAATTTCTAAGAACAAGATTAATTGGCCATCAAGTAGGACACCTTTTCCTAATGTTTGTAATTTGTTTTTCATACTAATTTCTAGAGGTGATTTGATGGGTGGGTCAGGTAATGCAACAGAAGGGCTTATGGTAAAAGTGGTCATAAAGGGAAACTTGAAATGAGCCATGTCTGTTTGGGTTGACCCGCAAACATTTTTTACCATCTTTATCTTTATTCTATAAACATTTAATGCGTTAATTATGATTACATTAATCTATAATATTTGATCAATCATCAATGTATCACAATCTTCATCATTATAACTGTTTTGTGGAGATTGTTGCTAAATACTTCTACTTGCTCATCCTGCAATTAGGAAATTAATCATCAATGTGGGTTTAGGCTTTATTTATTTCTTCCGACACAGATCTCATGCTTTCTTTATTTAACGTGTTCTATCTACAACACTCATTTCTTTCTTGCAAAACATAAATAACCAATTTGATTTCTTGAAAATATAATTACCAATTACTCCGGAGAGCAATTGGGAAGAAAGGAAATGAATGCTTCATCGGAGTCTTTAGCCACTAGGGACTTCTCGGCTAGCTGTTATTCTTCGCGACCTGGTGATGCTGATCCGAAGTTGGATAATAGCAATATAGAAGAAACAGAATCGTCTCTTCGTGAGAGATGTTTCCTGAATTATGAGGTAAATTTGCTCAATTTGATTCTACTTTTTGAAACTGATTATATGATTACTGTGGCTTAGAGATGCCATAGTCTTGATTTTAGTTGTGGTGGCAGTCATTATTGTGGGTTTGTGTTAGCAAGCTGAAATTGATGTGGTTGAACATAACCCATATGAGGGATGGATGGTTTTGGTTTGGGGTTGATATTGATTAACCCAAACATTACCCGTATAATTATGTGTGAATAATCAATTGTAGCATACACATATTCAATACCATGTAACCTAGACACAGCCCGCGTAAGCTATTTATTTAAACAGGTTGAACGGGTTGATAGGTCAAAACAGCTTAACGGGCCAGTCGGTCAATCTGCTTAAAAGTCAGCTGCCTAAAAGTAAATTTAATCTAAATTATATTCAACTTGTTGTGCTGGTTTTGGGAGTTGGAGAGATTGAGAGAGCCAAAGAAGGGTAAACCCTTAAATTGGTAATCAATATTTCATTTTTTCATGTTCAAGGAAAATATATAAATAGATATCTGAAACTTTCAAAACAATTCCCTCAAAAAATGAAAATTTTGAAGGAAACCAATAATTTAAACAACTTAGCTGGTCGCCTGGTTGACCTAGATTCTTTTAGTACAGGTGTACACCCAAACACGACTCGTTATTAAACAAGCTAGGCAGGTCAAACAAACACAACCTGTTTAAACAAATGGACAGTTCAACCCAAAACAATGCCTTATTATTTCTGTGATGGGTTTGTGTTGTGTTTTTCATCCTGTCAGGAATCGCCGACCTTCATCTGCAACTAAACTGATTATAGGGTTAACTTTTACAGTTTTAGTCTCATATCACATAATCATTTTCAAATTGCAATGCAAAACACCCTCATCTTACAGCTGTTTATCTAACTATTCATTATCACATAATCATTTTTAAAACTTATACCCAAACAATCCCACAACAGTTGCAACATGAACTGATAATCTTTGGAATTTACAGGAAGCAAGAGGCTATTAGGTCGATTAGAGTATCAAAAGGAAACATAGAGGCTGCCCTTCATGTCTTTGAAGGTATCGACATTCCTGCTATTATTCCCAAAATTAAAAGCTCACTTTCTAGAAGATCTGAACCACCCAGACGCCATTCTCAAAGTGATAACTCCCCACAAATGTCTGTTCATGCTGTTAGTTTATTGTTTGAAGCCATTTTCCTCAAATCAAAGTCATTGGTAGGAATATTTTCATACAAAATTATTATTTAATACATCATGTCATTTACAAATTGAGAGGTATACTGAAGCAAGTAATAAGTATTTTAAAGTTTTAGTGACAACAATAATGAAAATATTTTATGCTTGATTGTGTTAATTTGATGAATTTGTGCTGTTGCTATGTTTGATTTAGTGTGTTTGTATACCCAAATTTGAACCTTTGATGGATTCATAAGCAATCAAGTATGTCATCATCAATTACCTTCATCTTTATAAATGATTGTGTATTTTTCCTTGGTTGGTAATCATCTGTTTCAACATAGAAGTGTTTATGCTCAAGTGTATTTGTTTTCTTCTTCTGTGTGCAATTTTGATTGAATTTTCATGAGCAAATTCTCCCAATTTGTGTCCTACCATACGATCTATTATATAAATAGGTAAATGTTCCTTTCCATTATGGATAGCAATAGTACGGCCGACCATTATGGGTATAATAGTAGATGCCCGGGACCAGGTTATTTTTTTCCTTTTCTTCTTTTGTGTTAAGCTTATTTATTTTTTTTACTCAAAGCTTTCGCGTCTTTTCCTACTGAGACGCAAAAGGATGAAGCTATCAGAGACGAGCTATAAAAAGATGAACATGATCGGTGTTGGAGCTCATCATTTGTATTTGTTAGAAATGCAACAGGCATAGGGCATGCAGTAATTCTATGGGATGTTAATATGGCCTGGAGATGATTGATGCAAAGATCATTGAGAACATTTACATACTGTAACTTAAAGAAAATGACATCTTTTTATTGACAGATTTGCAATAAAACAATGAAGGCTCTTTCCCAGAAAATGAAATAAGATCATGCCTTCCACTGTACTCCACGTGATATGATGTGTCTATGTTTTGTTCTTGTAAAATATTTGTATTTTATTCATTAACCTCTTGCAGACCACCACAGATGTTCAATCATGTGATAGTGATGAGCTTTCTTGTTTTAATGTTAAATGTTCTAACTGTGTGATGAATGAATCACACTTTCAGATGAATGATCTGCGCATAGTTTCTTCAATTAGCTAATTACTTATGCAATTTGTTACAAATTATATGGTTTTGCTATGAGTTGAGCAAATTTTTGCATTATATCTTGAATTTGACTTACATATGAAATAAAAATTACCTTCTACATTTACCACAAACAATGTCATCGCGCCTACCTACGTACGACAACATCATCATTCTCAACCCTGTAACTACACCATGCTCATTTAACTACAACGTACCCTTGACTAATTTAACATGACGTATGCACCGCAACGCGTGCGGGCACCCACTAGTATTATACAAAGCGTGTTTGATTCCTACAATCATTTTAATAATAAACTAATAACTTAAACTTATATATATCATCAAGAAACAAAATTTTCAACCAAATAATCTCTCCACCTCCCACTCTTCTTTCCCCCTGTCCTTCACACTTCCCCTCAAGAACACAACATTAACTCTGCAACAATCGCTGTTTAATTTGATCCAAAATAATAATAATAATAATAATAATAATAATAATAATCAGTCCACTGATCTCAGCTACCGAAATTTAACCTTATTGAATCTGATTATATTACGATTTTCATTTAATTACGTTGTTTGAATCATAAGATCAGCTAATATCGAAACCCATTTGTTGTTTTCATTAATATTGGGAGAAAGATTTGGGGGATTTTGTTAATGGTGAGTTCGCCGATCTGGGCATCGTCGTTAGCTCCGATTTGATGTCGCCGGTGAAGATTTAAGACATATGGAGTTCAATCGTTTTAGAAGGAAGTGTTGGACCCAGCTATTAATTCTACAGGTAAAGTTCAATTCCACTTCTAATATTTCCTTTTATAGGTTATTATTGTCTTTTTCACTACTGTTGGTGGTGAAAATTTTATGGTTCTTTCTGTTTTCCATTTTTGGGGGTATATGATTGATGCTTTCAAAATCACTTGTGGGATTGTTGATAGGCTAATCTGGTGGGTAATTGTTTTGATTGCAGAAATTGAAGCTTTCATGGTGTTTCAATGCTGTTTAGTATCTGTAGTTTTGGGATTAGTGTTACAACTTAATGTTAATTATGCTAAAATTACTACTGTTTTAAAGAACACTGTTAGGGTTTGCTGATTTGGGTAAGTTAAATTTAGCCCTTTTCGTGGATATTGAGGTTTGAATCGTTGGGAGTTGGAATTAGGGGTAAATTATGTCAAAACTAGATATATGGTATGCAAAAAATAGAAATTTATAGTTCAAAGAGATTCAAATTTGTACTCCATACACTCACTTTGTTTCTTTTAGCTGAAATAATCATTATGGTTTTATCATTTGTTTCAGATTCTCTTAATTTTAGTATTTTTCGACGTGATTCAAGCAAGATATGACAAGAATCGATTGCAACGGGGGGGCCAGAGAAGGGTAGTGAAAGTGTTGCATCACATTCTTGTATTCATGATGAGATAATTGAACAAAGAAGAAAGAGACCCGGGCACAAGGAGATGTTTGGGATTGCTTATTTTGTTGAAAATGACTTTTGAGGAAAAGGACTTTTGAGGAAAAGGACTTATTGACTTTTAACTTTTGAAAAGTAGTTTTTAAAAAAAATGTTTGGATTAGCTTATAAACTAAAAAGTCAATAAGTTGTTTTCTGAAAAGTGTTTGGTTTAGCTTCTTAATGTAAAACGACTAAAATAACATTCTGTTAAAAGTCAATAAGCACATGAATCAATCCATGTTTACTAGCAATTCAATATAATGCACATGTTTACTAGCAAATTCAATATAATGCACATGTTTACTAGCAAATTCAATATAATGCACATGAATCAAGATGTAACAAAACACTCAAGTGCGAACCAATAATCATCAAACTCTCATATATCACAAATTCATCTGTCTACTTCAATATAATGCACATGAATGAAAAAGTAACATAACACTCAAAAGCAAACAAATAACCATCAAACGAAAGAAAGCGATCATCTCACTTACGATCATCCAAATTTCAGCATTTCATCAAACGAAAGAAAGCGATCATCTCACTTAACATCCCAAATTGACAGATGCAAAGGTTAGGTAAACACTAAACAAACAAACAAACATACCCAGTGTCTCCCGCTGGAGGGCAGGGTCTGGGAGGGGTATATGGTAGCAAGTCTTTCCTCTATCTAGAAAGATAGAGAGACCGCTTCCGAAGAGACCCCCGACACATATACAAAGCATATACAACGCATACCAAAGGCAATAACGATAACAACGCATATAACAATCAAAATACACGCATATACAAAGCATATAACAAAGCATACCAAAGGCAATAACCATCATAATACGAAGCAATAACACAATGATATATATCAATAACAATCATAATACAACGCATATACCAAGCATATAACAAAGCATAACAAAGGCAGTAACCATCATGATACGAAGCATATAACAC
The DNA here is from genome assembly GCA_024085815.1 of Flaveria linearis. Lineage (NCBI taxonomy): Eukaryota > Viridiplantae > Streptophyta > Magnoliopsida > Asterales > Asteraceae > Flaveria > Flaveria linearis. The sequence goes on along the minus strand of CM044005.1, from coordinate 34,847,850 downwards.
AATGATATATATCACACGAAGAATTAGATAATGCGCATGTAACACCCAAAAAGGGTAGAAGAGTAAAACTACACCTAACGTGTGGGGTACGGCCATATGTCACCGTATACCCTTCCCACCCACCAAACCCACTAAAAATCCTTAATTTTAATTCTTCGCCTCCACTCGCTTCTATCCTCGATCATGTTCTCAGAGAGATGCAAGTCCATCATATCTCTCCTAATAACCTCGTCCCAAGTCAACCTAGGTCTACCTCTGCTCCTCCTACCCTCTAAGCTGATATTCTCTACTGCTCGGACTGGTGCTGCCATCGTTCTCCTCTTCACGTGCCAAAACCATCTTAATCTTCCCTCTCTTATTTTTTCTGTGATACACGCCACCTCTAGCCTCTGACGAAAGACTTCGTTTCTTATTCGATCCAATCTTGTGTGTCCACACATCCACCTCAGCATTCGCATTTCTGCGACCTCTATTTGTCTCTCGTGCGATTTCTTTATGGCCCAACAGTCTGTGCCGTATAACATAGCTGGACGTACTGCCACTCTGTAGAATTTTCCCTTTAGTTTTGCCGGGAACCTCTTATCACACAAAATCCCTGATGCTGCTCTCCACTTGCACCATCCTGATTGTATACGGTGTGCTACATCGCTGTGTATCTCTCCATCTTCCTGTACGTACGAGCCAAGGTATTTGAACCTAGACGTCCGGGGGACCGCCATGCCTTGGATACTGATTTGGGTGTCCTCTTCGGCCTCACCACTAAAGTTACAATGCATGTATTCTGTCTTAGCGCGACTTATCCTTAAGCCCCTGCGTTCTATTGCTGCTCTCCACTGTTCTAATCTCTCGTTAAGCACCGTCCTAGATTCTGATATTAAGACATATCATCCGCAAACAGCATACACCATGGGACTGGCTGTTGTATAGACTTGGTCATCTCGTCCAGCACCACTGTGAAGAGGAATGGGCTCAATGCCGATCCTTGGTGGAGTCCTACCTCCACCGGGAAGTAGTCTGTGTCTCCGACAGGTGCTCGTACACATGTTTTTGCCCCGTCATACATATCCTCTATTATTTTGATATACCTTTCTGGTACCTTTCTAAGTTGTAGACTTTCCCAGATGAGTTTCCGCGGCACACTGTCATATGCTTTTTCTAGGTCAATGAATACCATATGCAGGTCTCTTTTCTTTTCTCTATATTTCTCCATTATCCTCCTTATGACGTGTATAGCTTCTGTTGTAGAGCGGCCTGGCATAAATCCAAATTGGTTTACCGCTATCTGAGTTTCGCGTCTAATTCTCGTGTCAACAATTCTTTCCCATAGCTTCATCGTGTGACTCAATAGCTTTATTCCCCTGTAATTTGCGCAACATTGGACATCTCCTTTTTTCTTATATATGGAGACTATGACACTGCTTCTCCACTGCTCTGGCATCTTTCCTGTCTTAAAAATAGTGTTGAATAAGTCCGTTAGCCATTGTAGGCCCTCATCTCCTAGGCACTTCCACACTTCAATCGGGATGTTGTCTGGTCCCACCGCCTTAGCCCTTCCCATTTTCTTCAAAGCTCTCTTAACTTCATCGACTGTGATGCTTCTACAATAACACTTGTTTTGTTGCGTCGTTTGAGTTGTTTCGTCGATCTCCGTTTGTTGATTCCGGTTCGTTATGTTGAAAAGGTTATCGAAGTAAGTGTTCCATCTCCCCTTGATGTCTTTCTCCCTCACCAAGACCTTTCCATCCGCGTCCTTTATAAACTTCACCGATCTCAAGTCCTGTTTACTACGTTCCCTTGCCTTGGCAATCTTAAACATGTCATGTTCACCCTCTTTCGTCTCTAATCGCTTATACATCCTCTCGTATGCTGTGTTCTTTGCCGCTGACACAGACTTTTTCGCCTCTCGTTTGCCTCTTTGTATTTATCTTTTAGCTCTGTTCGTTCTTCCTCATTATTACAGCGTAAAAGCTCTCTAAAACTTTGTTGTTTAATTCTTATCTTCTCTTGTACATCTTCGTTCCACCACCAGGATTCCTTGTGACCGATTTTCCTATTTGTTGTAGTCCCAAGCGTTTCTTTAGCTGCTTGAATGACTCTAGTTGCCATAGCCTCCCACTTTTGGTTTGCGTCTTCCTGTGGCTCACTCGGGTTCATTGGTATGATTTTATCTCTAAAGATGGTAATCTTTTCGTCTTTGAGTTGTCCCCATCTGATCGTAGGTCTACTTCTCTTAGTTGGTTGGACACTTGCTCTCTTGAGTCGTATATCTGCCACCAACATGTGATGTTGAGTGACTACTGTCTGTCCCGGTATTGTCTTGCAGTCCTTCCACGAGCTACGATCTTCTCTCCTCATCAGCAAATAATCTATCTGTGTGTGTCTCCCGCCGCTGCTAAACGTAATTAGATGCGATTCTCTTTTCTTGAAAAACGAATTTATGATGCTTAGTTCATGCGCTAATGCAAAGTCAAGAAGCTCCCTACCGACGTCATTCCTCAGACCATACCCAAAGCCTCCATGCACCAACGGGAAATGATCGTTGTCCTTACCGATATGCCCATTAAAATCTCCTCCTATGAATATTTTTCTTCTCGGGGTATGGCTCCCATAACTTGATCTAAACTCTCCCAGAACTTCTTTCTTTCCATATCCCCTAGTCCGACTTGCGGTGTATACGCACTAACTACAGCCACTACCTCGTCTCCTATTACTATCCTTAACAACATCAGTCTATCATCCATTCTTCTAACCTCCACTACATTATCCTGAAGTTCTTTAGCTACTAAAAAACCTACTCCATTTTTTGTTCTATCTGACCCTGAGTACCATAGTTTATACCCATTACACTCCTTTGCCCTCCCGCCTCGCCATCTAGTCTCCTGGAGACACGCTATCTGAACCTTACGACTCCTTAGCACATCTATTATCTCTAATAACTTACCAGTAAGTGTTCCTACATTCCACGATGCCACTCGTAATTTATAACCCTTATTCCCTGTAGTTGCATCTCTCGTCACCGTACATGATCTCGGGACAACATAATGTCTCCTGTTATCTATTATACCTCACTCACCCTAACAATCAGACTAGAAGCAGGGCTATAAACTAACAATCAGGTGCAGAGAATATGAACTACAATCAGACTAGAAGCAGTGATATAAACTAACAATCAGACTAGTAGCAGAGATAAAAAAAAGTTTATAATTTCTGTCTCAAGCAGTATAAAAAGTTTAGTGTTTGAAAGGTGAATGTGTAGTTGTTCTTATGCCATTTGCATATTTGCAGGGCATGTGAATGTTGCCCCTCGTCATTTGACAGCAGAATCCGAAACATTACTTTCAGCTACCCTTATACATGAAGTGAGTTAGATTTTTTCTAATTATTAGTTTGTGTGTGTGTATAATACAGTATAAATATGTGGAATATATTTGAAAAAGGTTTTGACAAGTTTAATATTGCCAGGTGATGCATGTTCTTGGGTTTGACCCTCATGCCTTCACACATTTTAGAGACGAGAGAAAAAGGCGACGGAATCAGGTAAAATCATTTGTATCAGGTCCTTGAATAAATTACATAAATTTGACAGTTAATTCATCTGGTTGACTTGGTTTGTAACATCTTGACTTTTAACCACAAACATGCTCAATAGCCTTTAAATCAGCAGCTTAAACCATGGTATAAGTGGCTTGTGAGTTTAACCGTGACTTCCATTTTTATATATTTGCAGGTTACTGCACAGATGATGGATGAAAAGCTTAAGAGGATGGTGACACGTGTTGTTTTGCCACGCGTTATCATGCATTCTCGCCATCATTATGGGGTAGATTACGTTACACTTTTCTCCTGCTTTAAGCTTGTTTTTACTAGACTTTTGGTATATGAATTATTTAAACAAAAATAAAAAAAATCAGACCAAAAGTGTTTCAAGTCAATCCAACCTGGGCCAATTTGGACCACCGATACAAAAATTATCCGTTTTGACTTTTGACCCCTGACACAATGCCCCTGTTTTCCACTTCTAATAAACTCAATTCAATCCATTGAATCATTGATTAGTTTCTCTTGGCAGACATTCTCCGAGAATTCACTGGGCTGGAACTGGAAGACGGTGGAGGCCGTGGAACATCAGGTTGGTGATCCAAGACCATGCTGTATTTCAATCACAATAAAACATTTTCTTAATAATAGCAAATGTATCAGGTTCACATTGGGAGAAGAGACTTTGATGAATGAAATCATGACCGTTTCTGTTGATACGCGATCAGTGGTTTCAAAAATGACACTGCCTTTACTTGAAGACAGTGGCTGGTACGAGGCTAATTATATTATGGCGGACCGTCTTGATTGGGGAAGTAACCAAGGGACTGAATTTGTTACTCGTCCTTGTGACCTTTGGAAAGGAGCTTATCATTGCAATACAACACAGTTAACAGGATGTACATATAACCGGGAAGCCGAGGGTTATTGCCCAATTGTAATTAGAGTGGCGACCTTCCTCTTTGGGCCCGTTATTTTCCTCAACCTAACAGAGGCGAGTTCATAAGGTTAATTTCAAAAAAAAATGTCATCTGTAATCCATACATTCTTTTGAATCTTTTGATTTGTTGATTGCAGGTGGACAGTCGTCATTAGCTGATTTTTGCACTTTTTTTGTAGCTTATTCTGATGGTTCATGTATAGACACCAAGGTGCACGGAACCCCCACTGAATGTTGGGTGAAGTGCGTGGAAGTGACTCGAGGTGAGTTTTTCTTTCAAACCATTGAAAAATAATATCAACTAGATTTTTATTAGTCACGCGTTGCAACAGCATCATACGTGATCTGATAAATTATAGAATACAATCTACTCGAGTCAAAATAAATTGAGAAAAAACAACCTAGCCAAGATTAGAACTTGGGTTGATTGTGAAAGCAACCATGTGCCCAACCAATCTACCTACATTTTAACTTTTAAATTAATGTGGATGCAGTTGTATATATTGTGATTTCAAAACCAAAAATTTAGAAAAGAGAAACCAAAAACCTGCCAAGTGGTTACCTCTAATTGATTAACCGCCCTAACTCACCAATAAAAACCAAAAACTGTTCATGAAAGTTTTCTGTTAATATATAGGTAATTACTTGTTCTTATGTTTTTATTTTGTTTTTGAAGGTGTATGGCCTCTTCATTAGTTAGAAACGGCTTTGTTCGAGGTTCTATGACCCAAGGAAACGGTTTGTTATCAATGAAGATGTGTAAACAATACATTGGAGGTTGCTGTTGATGGTATTTGGAAGAAATGCCCTGTAGCTGGTGGACCGATCCAGTTTCCTGGCTTTAATGGTAATTTTTCAAAGCAAAAGTTCACTCCTTTTATCTGAAATATGATCAATATTCCAATCTATTTTCTCTGTTATTGTTCTTATTTTAAAAATTGCAGGTGAACTGATCTGCCCGGCATATCATGAACTTTGTAGTGTAGACCATCGTTTGACACCCGGGCAATGCCCGAACTCGTGTAACTCCAATGGTGACTGCGTTGGTGGAATATGTCACTGTTTTATCGGTTTTGATGGCCAAGATTGCAGCAAACGTAAGCATCCTTTTCCGTTTTTTACTCTCTTAGTTATATGTTTGTTGTCGGGTCGTGTTTTATGTGATGTATTTTCCAGGTTCATGCCCCAGCAATTGTAGTGGAAACGGTAGGTGCCTAAAAAACGGAATTTGTGAATGTGCAAATGGATACACCGGGATTGATTGCTCAACGGGTGAGTTCAGTGTCTTTTTAAAGTGTTAATACCATAAAACACCAACATACTTCCTTATTTTGTGTCTGTCAACCTAGTCATGATCATTATACATTTATACCTAATTTTATGTATGTATTGCAGCTGTATGTGATGAACAATGCAGTCTTCACGGCGGGGTGTGTGACAATGGCATATGTGAATTCCGATGCTCTGACTATGTGGGCTACACCTGTCGAAACACTTCCGGTCTTCTTGACAGCCTGGCTATTTGTAAAGAAGTTTTAGCAATCGATGCTGTCGGGCAGCATTGCGCACCGAGTGAATCAAGCATATTGCAGCAACTCGAGGAAGTCGTGGTCATGCCAAATTACCACCGGTTATACCCAACTGGTGGTAGAAAGATTCTCAACATGATTAGAGGCAGAAACTGCGATAAAGCCGCCAAAAGACTAGCTTGTTGGGTAAGTTTCCTTTTTTAGAAAGTAAACTTGCTGACATCTTGTGGTGCTAATGTTCTATTATCTTGGATGAAACAGATATCGGTACAAAAATGTGAAAAAGACGGTGACAATAGATTAAGAGTGTGCCATTCGGCATGCCAATCGTATAATACGGTGTGTGGGGCATCGTTGGATTGCTCGATCAAACTCTCTTTAGCGAAGAAGGTGAAGGTGACGGGTTGTGTACAGGTTGGGGTTATATGGAATCGTGGTTTTGAAGCAATTGTTCATGTTGACCCGAGTTAAATTCATGTAAATTAAGGTAGTTTTACCCGAGTTAACTTGTAATTGTTTTCGGGATGTAGCTTTTTGAGGTTTAGTGTATGATTTAGGGTTTAGTCATTTGCATTAGTAAATAGAGGTTTTTTAGTCCTAACCCAAGAGTTATTTGGAACTTTTGGGATGTGGGTTGTTTTTAACTTTGTGAAATCTTTGAAATGTAGAGGAATGAATGGATCACAAGGAAAAGAATGTAACGAGGAAGATTTGCTTATTTATTTCTAACATCAATTTTTGGGTTTTTTTAATGATAAATACATCACAACAACTTGTATTTGAACTTTAAAATTTTAATTGCCGGACACATCACTTAACCACCAGAATGTCCTTTTTAGAATAGAAGAATATTTGCTTATTATCTTTAATGACTGTCTTTCATTTTTGCACACATGTATGTGTGCGTGCCCATTCACATCTTTCTCGGGGCTTGAAAATCTCGATATGTCTTCTTGGTCTTTGATATTGTGACAAGTTTACTTGTGGTAACAAGCCCTAACATAATCTTAAGGCGGACCAAGACGTTTACCTGCACACAATATTATAACTGCCTTGCTCCGGAGCGTTTGGTCTGCACAAGACAGGAGTATCAAAATCATCTCTGCACAATACCATGTTTGTGGACTAAATAATAGACTTGTCTGTATATATGGTTTCAGGGATCTAAATCAGTTACACCATTAAAATCTTGTCATATGTCTAGTACAAATCATCTTGGGTAAAACATATTTAGGTATAACAAGGCTTGTACCTTAATGGTATATGTGTATGTACATAAGGTTGAGAGTTCAAGTCTCATATTAGACACTGGTGTAGATTTAAAAGTAAAATTAAATGATGTTTGTGTTTGACATTCTTAAAAAGTATATATTCAGGTATGAGATCCAAGGTGTGATAAGCCACATACATATTCTTTTCAATAAGTATTTAGTTTGCTCAACACTTGATAAGCCATGTATGTCTTTACGATGCTTGCATATTTTGTATTAACACGTAATTTCATACCCCCTTCTATACTTGCAATACATCAATTTTACTCGAATAAGGTTTTAAAGCATTCTTTAATAAAAGCTTATATTTTAGGTCCGCTTGCCTTTTGAGCTTATTAAGTAACCTCAAGCGAGTTTACACACTTCTAATTTGAACCATCATGCCTCCACTTTACAAAGGGTATACCTTTAAAGGCTTGTCGAGTGCCATTTTTAGTTTTCTCAAGCTTGGACCTAACTATCTAAGTACATCTTGTAAAGAACCCGTAGAATGTGACCCAAAGCTGATCCTCAAAATAAGATTAAAAAGAGAACGCTGCTCGGAAGAAAGAGAAAAAAAAGACTACTGTTATGTGCTTGTCTAAAGGCATGCCTTAATAACCAAGAGGAAAGAGATCATCTTGCATATATCTAAGGCATCTCCGTCTCGCCTCGCCCTAGCGTTTAGACACACCCATCATCAGTCTTAACTACATAGCTTTTATACTAATGCCAGTTTTTCCAAACGGAATCACTTTTACAATAGTTTTATTTTCATCCTGTAGTTCATTCTAGTTTGCTTTATTCTCTTAAATGTTTTAGACATTTGTTGTTTTGTCAATGCTTTATTAATATTGTAAAGTAACAAGTGGATTTCTATTTGGAGGGCTTTTGTTTGTGTAGGTTCTTGTCTCTTGGCCCATTGTCCACATGACGATATACACAAATGGGTTTTTGGATATAAAGTCATTTATACTTTTCTCATTTCAATTGGTCATGATTATATAAGTTATGTATTTCTATTATTATCATTTTCCACTATTCTTTTGGCATCATGATTCCCAACTATCATATGGATAAACCCCCTTGTGATCATTCTGTGTAACGTTTATTGTGGATTTGATTTGTGAATGATATCCACTTCTCTTTTTCTTTTTATGGGACTATAATAATTAATAAGAAAACATATCTACATGTAATATTCTTTAAGATAGATCATATGAGCCGTTGATTCACTGGTGGCACCAATAGATCATTATGAGCCGTTGATTCACGGGTGGCACCAGTTGAGGAGTTGTTTTTGTGGGCGCCCCTCTCTATCACATGGTGGGTGGCACCCTTCCTTAGGGTGCAACCCTTCCCTCTCTTCACATTTGCTACCAAGTAGCACCGTTAGAGATGATCTAAGAATATTGATTAATTATAATATATTTCTAGCCTCTAACAATCGGGACCAATTGGTGGGTATTCTTTATTTGATCCATATAAAGTTAAGGTGTGTGTTTCGGTTTAGGAAGATAGGAGCTTCCGTTTGATTTCTTTGATTGATCATACCATGAATAATTGTTATTTCTACCGTTTTGGTTTGAGTATGAGCTAATTTCCTTGAATCGCTTTAGAAGAGTCGAGTCCTAGTAACACATGATACAAGTTCGTTAATGGTTTTATGAATTATTGAACCTTGATTATATTTGTGAGATATGTTTACTATTCGTGCATGCTTATTTAAGTTCATGTGTTATTCAATTTGCAGGTGCTTTATTAAAACTAGCATATAATTGGATAGAATTTTCCAAGTAACTAATGATTAAGGCAGTTTGTTAGAAGTTAAATTTGAGATTAACTCTGTAAACATGAATTAAACACACATATAATGAGTGGTTAAAATAAGAAAGAAAAAGGTACATAACATGGGAATGATTCATGATGAGACACATGTACATTCATGAGTTTTTAGGGCGATGATGGTTGCGTTCTTTCAACTATCATTTTAGGCATGCAAACCTTTGTTTTCAAAAATCTTAATTTGTATGAATATTAGTTAACTTTATCAAAGTGATCTTTTACCTATATCATTTTATATTTGTCACTCTTTTATTTGCTACTTGATGTTTTTTTAACTATATCATTCACGACACGCCCATAACTTTTAGTACGGAACCTACTTGAGTTGTGTCGTGTTAAGTTTGAGTATTATTTTTAGGGTCCCTTTATTTAGACA